>JAODUK010024048.1:0-13247 GCA_027564635.1 Typhlichthys eigenmanni
CCCCCCCCCCCCCCCCCCCCCCCCCCCCCCCCCCCCCCCCCCCCCCCCCCCCCCCCCCCCCCCCCCCCCCCCGGGCAGTGATATTCCCGCGTAAATCAAGAGGGCCCGACTCCAAATTCTGGGTCGCTATCCAACGCATTATTCTGCTAATGGGTTATTTCACGTGATAAACTCTTAAGGCTATGTATGGACATCAAAACAGGAGGGTGTGGTGGTGGGGGAGGGGGTGCACTTGGACCTCCTCCCCCCCAGCCCACATACACAGTTTTTAATGTCGACGGAGATTGAGGAGTGTACCTTTAAATATACCCTACAGTAGCTGTGAAATAATAAGCAGGTGGCTGAATGATTGGTTATTTTTTTATATGTGTGCTGGTGCGACAGAGTGTGGGAAACCTATTTTATTCTCTCATCCAAAATTGCTGAAGGCATTCTACTACATTGCTTAACGTAAGTCAATTGAAGGGCAATTATTTACCCATTTATACTACTGATATTGCTTAAGATGAATCTACTGATTTGTATTTAATTGGGGACTATATCATTTTGTTAAATTATATAGTCCCAATATTCTATATCAGGGCTATTCAACTTTCTCCCTGCTCCAACACGCCTGATTCAAGGTGATTCAAGAAGCCTGATAACAACCTGTTCGCTTGAATCAGGTGTGTTGGAGCAGGGAGACATCTAAAACATGCAGGGTGCGGCCCTCCAGCACCGGAGTTGAATAGCCCTGTTCTATATACTAGGGTTGTCCCGAATACTATTTTACATGTTTCAAATACTTGATTGAACGAGTGTTTGAATACTCTCTCAAAAACACAATTAAAAACACTCAACTATAATTAAGAAGTATAACAGAAGTAATCTTCGATTCCTAGCTTCAGTGAGCACACATAGCCATGAGCTCAAACCTCTTGTATTAGCCAATAAGAGTGTGTGCTGAATGAATTGCCTCGCTCTCTTCTTACAAACAGAGCCAATTGCAATCAATTGTGTTGATGACACAGTGTAGGGCAGGCAACACTAAGGACTAATGGGAAAACATACAAGCATAATGTGAAAAAACGAATACTCGAATCCCAATATTTAAGTCGAATACATACCCAACGAACAAATACCCGAATAATCGAATATTTGGGGCCAGTCATACTATATACCGTAGTTAAATGTGTTAGATTTTGAGTTTCCGTTGAAATTAATGACTGATCATAACTTCAAGAAAGCAAGGATCAAAATACACTAGAGGATACTGGCCAAAAGTTAATACTTAAGCTGTACGTATGCAATGTAACTGCATGTGGAATCTGTACATTTTGCAATATCACTATGCAATGAATATTGTTCTCTCTGCTACAGACAGCAAATAAGCTGCAGAACCAAGTACCTCTGTTGAGCGACGCAGAGCTGTTGATGTCTCCGGTCATGAACGACGACTCAGACTGTTTTCTGACTGTGTCGTTCCACATTCGACGGATGCGGCTCTGTTGACGTGAACAGAAATCATTCCATTACTGGACGACACAGTTTCACGATTCAGTCACTTAGTAAATGCTTGAGTTATATTAAGAGCATGCATGACATAAGTTATATTAACTGTAGCTACAGTACTCTACTTCATGTTGTCATCTACGTCACAATAATACTTCTAGAAGCCAATAAAGCACTTTGGACAACTCATTATATATTGTACTATAACTTATAATACAATAGAATATTATACTATATAATAACGTAGTGCTTATTTTAAGAGTTGTCCTAATAGCTCCAATATCTAAACAACCTTTCCTGAGGGCCAGATGGATATTATGTATTTACTGTATATATTATACAGTATAGCATAGTATAAAGTATACTGTATTATAAAGTATAATCGAGTATTACTATGCAGTAGAAACATGTTTAGCATGCTTAGTAAAATACTGTACACTGTTAAAATGGATATGGACATAGTTAGCTTTTATTGTTAAGGAGATCTATGGAAAAGATCTAGAGAGTTTAATATACAGGATGTTTATACATATACGTTTCCCATTATTGCTAATTATATGTTCATTTCAAGGCCTTGGAGAAGACAGCAGATTAACATGTATTTGAGCATGTTTCCCTTCTTGCTCACGGAGGGGAAGTGATCATGATGTTACAGACGTCTTGTCAAAGCCCGGCAACATAATTAAAAGGTTTGATCTGTATGCAGACGGCAGATCACAATGTGGGCTGTCATCGCATCCTTGACTCTGTGGACTATTTTTAAATGGCTGCTGAATGAAAAATCACAGTCTTTGAGAAATGGATGTGGTGTTCAGTTGCAGTGTATTATTGCAGTTAATTCTGTACCTCATTCCATTGTGAGAAAAATCCATTAGCGATTGTCTATATAAGAATTAAAATATCGCCATGGCCGACAAGAGCCTAATCTGCATTAGTGAACATTAATAATTGTCTCTCAACGAACAAGACTTATGTCTTTAATAGCATATTGCACAGCTCCATTGAAATAAATGGGAGCGGTGAAGTCATTAAATATTAATCTCAATGGTAACACCTGCATGATCTCTGTAATGCCAGTATGGCCAAACAAGAAACCGCATACCAAGACAAATACATACATGTACATATATCTGTTGTTGTAAACATGTTTCTAGATCATCCCTATTGACACGGGAGATATGGATTAATTAATTATCAATCACGTGAAGAATGGAACTGAGAATTTCCAATTGGACAGAAAAGGAGCGGGGGTGGGGGTGAAGATCTACGTAACCCCACCTGTGAGCCTGTGGTGTAGCGACCAGGAGCGCGCGAGGCTGTGCCCTTCACAGAGCCAATGGAGCTCTCCACACTCTTCCCGCTGCAGCAGTGTGTCCGCAGGCACTTGCCGTACTCCTTACGCACCTGTCCCCAACAATTACAACATTTAATTATAATTTAAACCAATTAAAAAAAACTGGCTTCAATTTATAGATACTGTAGGCTATGTATGGGAACTCATTCTCTAATAGTCTCTACCCAACTGTCAAATGGGTTTTATTGACTCTTGACTAAGCAATGCGGATTGTTCATGACCTCTCCAAAAACATAAGACCCCACAAGTGCATTGCAGTTGAATTCCAGTTTGATTAGGTTAGTGGTCGGGTGGTAAACTCCATGCTGAAAAGTCAGGAGTTCAATCCTTGACATGTGTTGCCAATATGTTAGTACCCTCAAGCAAGATGCCCAATGACTACCTGACCCTTAACTAATAATGGACTCATTATATGACTTTGAATACAATTGTCTGCTGAAATCATCACCTACAGTACACAAATATTCACCGGACTTACGATGCACACGGTTCCTAAACCAGAAGTTACACAAACACAATGGACCGCCACGGTCCTTTGAACGCTCACCTTCTTCTGCAGGACACAGTGGAAGATGAAGATGAACATGCCTTGCAAGGAGTTGAAGATGGTGAAGAGATAGGCCATCACCACTGTGCTCTCGTTGACGTACATTAGGCCAAAGGCCCAGGTGAGACCCAACAGACACAGTAAAGCGATGGCACCGATCACCCAGGACCTGGAACACCAAGGAACCCCCTTTACACCCCATTGGGACAAACTGGTCCATGGCAGTTAAAGCAAAGGCAGATAAGCATTTTATTTCATTTCTAGGTGAGGGGCCCATATTCAAGCCCCCCCATACTGTAATACCAGCGCGGATAAATGTCCAAATCTACTGACAATCAAATTGCCTTAAATTAGGTAGAAATGGGAATTATTGGATCAAATCTTTGTGGGTCACTGAAATGCACATACTTCTGACTGCAGGAGGAACATTACCCACTTTGAAATTAATGACAAAATGTTGTACATTTAAGGAACATTCTGTTCATGTCTACTGTACCTTTAGAGCAAAAGGAAAGGAAGGGACCTTGATATAAAGGTGTGTAAAGGGTTAATAATGAAGGGGTGGTGGGAGGAAAAAGAGGAATCCAGATGAAGGAGGAGGGGCAGGAATCAATGGGAAGCGGTCAGGTTTTCACTTTATGAAAAATTATGCAGTTAATGTATCTTCATTTCTACCTTGTTTAGAGACAACACATATTTTTACACTTTACAAAAGGGATTGTAAAATAAAAAATATTAGATTATTTGATAAATATCTGATAATTATCTGACACAAATGCAGACTCGCTAGCAGAAAACTACAGACTACAAAGGTCTAACTAGGGAAAGATCTGAAAAAAGTAAAAAATAAGCACTTTATATTCAATAACTGTGGAATGGATCTAACTGGATCTAACTGTACTGTTTACAGTTGTTATTCAAATGCTATCACAGAGGGCAATCTTGTTTACAATTCAAAATTCTTTGCCCACAGATTCAGTAAAGTGCCTCCAAGTTATGAATTATGAAAAAGCCATTCCTAAAAGCAAATGTCAATACAAATCCACTTCCAGCTGTGGGTAAGACCACAAACCTTACTGACAGAAGAATGTGTATACTGTTCTTTAAATACCAACCGTCACTATGTTTACAACAATGCTAATTTCTAATGTGTACTGTGTAGAATCAGCTACTACTACTGTATACCTGAATGGATTATTATATACAGTACAGTATAACTTTTATCTGTAATATTATACAAAGGCTTGAGTACAAAGCACATGCTAACGCAGCCTTCAACATGACCGAGTGCCCCATAACACATCATGTTAATGATGTACCAGCCAGATTGATTTGGCTCCCGATTTGTTCTTACAGGGGAATAAATGAAAGATGGCACTGTGAATTAAGTGCCCTTCCACTTCTTTCTTACTTGATTTCTGGTTCGTAATCCTGATAGCTGATCAGAAAATGGCAGAAAAGGAAAAAAAAAAACAAAAAAACAAAAACACAAAAAACAACAACAAGCCAATTAAAATAAATAGTACAAAACACAATCTAAAGTTACAGCCACAGTTATATAGTTTGCAAAAATATACAAATAAATACATTTAGTTGGCATATAATGCACTGAAAGATAATTCCAATTTTGGCAGAGAGAGGCGACTGATTAAAGCAACATGTGCAGGATTTGATTGGAGCTTCACGGCCAAACAGCTAGACCATCCACACATATCCAACAACCACATTTTGAAAAAGGAATTTGGACTGTTTGTTATTTGCAGGTGCCGAGCATCATTATCATAGCGCATGGAAGGATCTAGCCTAGCTCACCTTATAAATGCTGGCAGACCTTAGCATTTTAGCGTTTTATTAATAGGCCAGGTGTGCGGCAAAATAAATGATTTATGAAATCACCAGGGCAACCATTAAACATAATTTTCCCAGGGCTGTCTTAATGACCTGGTGGGAGAGGTACTTCATCATGCCGATTGCCCCTGAATGGCTGGCCAAACACAAGCAGCAGGCTAAAGGAGATGGACATGCGGGCCTTTTACTAGTTTTCCCAGTTCTGTTCCCAAGGAGGCCAGCGGCTGATAGACACACCACAGGTTAAAGCAAACGCATCTGCGAGGACATGATACAATACTGACATGCTACTGTACACTGGCACCGTGAGAACTGTGAAATAACTGACTTCATGTCAGCCTTCTGAAACTGTCTGTGGCATTAAACAAATTAAAATGGCGTCTGGCAGGATCGGTTTTACATTATTTCTCGTATTATCCTGTCTGGAGCGCTGCATGTCCAGAAGGTATTAACACACCTTCTAGCAAAATAATTAATTCATGCTGAGGGAAATAAATTGCCCTATCAAATCAATCAAGTCAAATCATCGCCATTCAATGTCAACTATTTCATCTGGGTAATTTTAGTCTAGCCTCTTAGAAAATCTGAAGTGCAAGTTCAACGTCTGTGCAGTGATACCACTTGAGATATACAGGCCCGACAGCTTCACTACAGAAGGAAGAGCACTTGAAGAGTTTAACAGGAAACATTTGAATAAGTTATTTTGCTAATCATCAAGAATGAACGCAAAAAGCAGGTTCTAGAGCGGGAAGCATTTTAGGTTATGGTGTCAAATTACCACCAATTGCCTTCTGAATGATTTAGGCATAGGTGGCTTTCACACTATCACGGATGTTTCAGTGGACTCTGTGACTGCAAATGAATGTGGAGATACTTCAAAAGGCTTATTACAGACAGTTTCCACAGCAAAAAATACATAATGCTACGATGAGCTCTGCAGGGTGTTAATTAGTCAATCACCTCAAACCGTTTACTTTAGGCATTCATATCACTTTTTTTTTGTGTGGCATTTTCACTGACCTGATTCTAATTATATTTAATTTGAAGTTTCTTATCTGTATGTAAAGCAGGTTACAGTAGACAAACCTGTATATCATTTGTCATATCTGCAGCCACAAGGCACTAATTTGTGGTTAACGGTCTTGTACACACTCACAGAGAGGGTTAGAAAACAAGGGGAAGACGTAGAGAAGAATACGAGTCACTCAACAAGTTACAGTATGTTAAAGGTGCCCAGGTCACAACCTTAACCAGGTTTCATTTGGCATCAGCAGCAAAACAATGCATTATACAGTAGTGTAGCTGTCAGTATGGGGATGGTTAAAGGGGGATATGGGGGTAGGGGGGTCACTTCAAACACAACATCTACAGTATGGTAAACCTTTGTTTGAGGATTTGTTCCATCTTACCAGTGCCATTCCACAATAACACATCCATCATAATAAAGGTAGCTAAAATAAGAGGGTGGGGAAAATTTGGAAGACGAATAAAACACAAATCAGAACAGAAAACAGACATGGCATAAAAATAAAAGAAAAAGAGGCAGCATGCAAATGTTAATCAAAAAAGATCTTAGTGCAAAATAAATGTAATGTAGGCATTAAAACAAAGGAACCTGATCAAATCTGGTTCTAAATTTGGGCTACACGGTGGCCCAGTGGATAGCACTGTGGCCTCACAGAAGGTCCAGGGTTCGAACCCCAGCCGACCCGGCCTCTCTGTGTGGAGTTTGCATGTTCACCCCGTGTCTGCGTGGGTTTCCTCCGGGTGCTCCGGTTTCCCCCACTATCAAAAACATGTCAGGTTCACCCTCCAGTCAGTGCTGTTGACCAGACACTGGCCTCAATCTGGAGTCGGTCCCCGGGCGCCGCACGAGTGGCTGCCCACTGCTCCCTTCGGGGATGGGTTAAATGCAGAGAATGAATTTCTCCTAAGGGGGATTAATAAAGTATGATTTCTTTCTTTATGAACAGAAAACGTGACACTGAAAACACAAAGCTAGGGAGAAAGAAAGAAGACCTAACCAAACAGACACAGGCAAATTAAACACAGGCAAAATGTCTTTGTCTTTCATTATCTAGTATTTGACATGTCTTAAACAAAAATGTCATTATCATCAAACCAATTTACTCTGGTAAAGCATTTAAATGATTCCGTGTTTTGTCAACTAGAACAAAATATCACCTGACATTCTAATAGCAAGCTTGATAACATCAGCCATGCTATTTAAAGATATAATTTGTGATGTTCTAGGAGAGTCTACTGTACATTTAATGAGCTAATGTTCAAGTTACTCAAGTGTGTTTGTGCCTGGTGTGACCAGACCCAAAATTCACTTTGTGAATAGGGAGAACACTCTTCATCTGTCATGTTTGTAGTCTTCACATCCTAATGGGCGTAGACCTCTGGGTAATTTAGAAACTATTGGACAGCCTTTAACCAATCAGCATTGCTACAACTGTTTGTATCGCTTCACAAATGTGCTACATGTAAGTCGATTTGGAAAAAAGCATTTGCCAAATGATGTAAATGTAAAATGCAAACTTGACTTCAACAGCAAGTGACTTCACACTTAGCCACCCCGCTGGTCACTGATTGGTCCACCATCAAGAGTGGCTGTACATATGTTAAAGCAACTATAATCTCAGCAGAGATCGAGCTAAGAGCAGTAATGGGGCTGAGCCATGGCTAACACTTCATAGCCACTGATTTATTTTAGCGTGTTTTTTAATGACAAAAAATCTACTCTATACAATACATTACGAATAACATGGTGTGCATGAGTTTATGATCTTGAGAAATAAATTGCTTCCGGAAAAAAAGTGCACACTCTGGGAGGTCACGTGATAAATCATGCAATATACAGTACACAAATTCAGCAGCGGTCAATAGCTCTGTGCCGAGCAAGCAGGGCGATGCATCTGGAGAGGAACCCACAGGTGTAGAGCACACTCCCATGGACGCAGGTGTTGATATGCACAGACTTTCACAGACGTAGCAACCATTTGGTGAATGGCAGTCTCCAGTGTGTGAAACGTGTGAAGGTATATGCCTGTCAGAGCATTAGACATTTGCAAGCCTTGATATTTTGACTGTATGCTGAAAACATGTTATACCATTTATTGTTTTTAGGAAAAAAAGTCTGGATAGCTTGCCAATTATATATGCTGATTGATTTAAAGGTAAAGTAAGCTATTGCAAGCTAAATGTAAGATAATACACTTTTTTGTCAAATTCACCAAATATGTCCTCGCATTTCCCTAGTTTACCATTCTCATTCTTGAAATCTACATAATTCATAACAGTAGATCGTCACAGGGTCAGCTGGCCACACACCACACGCAATGCATAACATTTGAAGACATCTTTTATGTCTCTCTGATGTTGCAGTCACACTGGCCGAAGCGCGCACAGCGTGTAGCGTACGGAGCATCCTCGGATGTGACACTTGTCACGAGTTGAATGCGCTTTTATGTGAGGGTTGTATACTGGGGAAATAACAGTGAGAGATGGAAAGTTTCTGATTCGAGCGATGGTTCAATACATTTCTCATCTCAACGCTGTCAAGTAACCGATTTCGGGAGACCCTGGGCTTCCTTTCTGCTTATGATAAGGAGGAGACAATGCGCGATGCAGGTACACCACGGACACATTTGCGATCATGACTGAAGTGTGGGGGAGATTCATACAAAACTGCATGTTACGCTATAGACACTACTGGCATGAACAGCTGTTCTCAACTACAGCGAAGTGCCACTAGCATTAGCTTAAGTTAGCCGACATGCCTAACAAGTGGGATCTTTGGTCTTGGGATGCTTTCATGAATAGCCTATATTTGCGTGTTAAAGACGCCCCTTTAGACCATAGTTATAAAACTAGAGCACCAAAACACAGACAAGTAAACTCATTTTAGAAGACAATGAGAATGAGTACACTTTGGAACTAGAAACACAGTATCTAGGCATAGGAGTACATTTTACCCATTGGCGCTATTAGGTACACAGAGATTCTTGGCGGTTCTAGTGTAAAAAACAAAACAAAAAAACTATTACTTTCACATTTAAAAGGGACGTTTGAATGCATAAAATAATCAGATGTTGTCTTACTAACCTTTCATTAATGTCAATCAATACTTGAAATAAAGTCCTACTTTAACCTGATCCCCTGAGCAACATGAACAGTCACAAAAATAGAAAGATTTGGCGCCACTAACGCAGTAAATTGCTTTGGATGGCATTTCAAAGAACAATGTTTTGGGTGACATTATCTTAAATTAATGGAAAGTTATCAGATTATGTTACTAAATTTAGGTAATTAAAAAAAATGACATTACTGATTATAATTTTAGTGTTGTAACTAGTAACTGTAACGGATTTAAAAAATAACCTATCCAACTCTGTAAGCACATCAACACCAATGTCCAAGAGTGAACTAATTCAATAGAACAATCTAGATTGGTCTCAGAGCAGAAATCAGTAACTTCATAACGATCACTGCTTGTGTGATTGTACAGCTAAACCTGGATGGCTGGTCTTCCTTTCCACTCATATACAAGAGTAAACACCCATCCGGGGAGTCATTCTGCAGGAGAATCTGATTTGAGGATGGCACTCGCCCGGGCTAGCAACGTCAAGTGGAGTTTTCACAATCTGCCCTGAGCACTAGATTACTATTCAGGCAGAGATGTCTCTGATAGCTTCACAGAGCCTGGAAATCTGGTTTCGGCGGGTGAGCTCAGAGTGCCAGCCGAGGGAGGTTGTGTGTGTGTGTGTGTGTGCGCGCACGCACATTTGTGCGTGTGTAGGGAATTGGGGGACTGCAGGCTAATATGTTAAGGTGAAACATGAAATGGACACATTCTGGATATGTATGCATTGGTCTACGATAGAGAGAGAGAAAGAATATGCATAGCTTTAGTCAATGTAAGATTTGTTTTAGTATGTGGGTCCATGTACTGATTCACTGAAGACTAGTACTGACAAGGACAGCTCTTGCGAGACAGTCAGTGGCGCGAAGCTACAAAATGCACCATAAGTCCAGTTAATCGATGAAGTAGCCTTAAAGAATAACAGACAATAAACCTAGTCCTCATCTATCACAGCAAATAAGCTCTAACCTTAACCTATCTGGATAATCAGTCTGCTCTGACACTAGCAGTGGTAAACTGTTTTAAACACTGTTAAAAGGACTTCCAGTAGAGACGGCTATTAGCTTTGTAGACGAGGTCAAATAATATTTTCGACAAATGATATATGTCAATTGTGGATTACTACAATTGAGTCAGTGGGGTTGTCTACTGGAAGATTTTATATTCAGGTTTAGGGTTTTAGCAAAAGTCCAAGAGCACTTCAATATTAAACCCCAGAAATGCATTCTCAAGGTGCCGGTATAACACCTGGATAAGATGTGTTCCTAGATCAGGGATTAAGAATTAAAACTTACTCAGGCCAAGTCTGTGAATACTTTACAATCAGGGCCAGACATTGAATTCAATTATTATTTGTTATTGGAAAAATATAAGTAGGCTAGTATTGTACTAGCCTACTTGTGTACTACTGTACACTTTTGCTTGTATACAGTAGGTGCATAAATGGACGGTGCGCCAAGCGCAAGGTTAATAAAGATTGGACTTACTCTCTTTATTATTCATGTCTTGTTTTGTGGGGGGAAAATGTATTCAAAATATTTTTTGCCGTTGTTTATGCTAGCTATCTTAGCAAAGGCAAATAGCATTCATAGTATTTTATATAATATTATTTTAGCATCTGATAAAAGCTTGAGAGCAGAGCACGAAAGCTCCTCCTGTGGTAAAATATTGTATTGTCACGGGCCACATTAAACTGATAGTCCGAATATATTAGCGGGACTAAATGTTGTGGACGGCTGTTGTCTGGCCTGCGGGCCTTGATATTGCCATACAGTAGGCTACCGTATGTATCCTAGGTAAAACTCTGTGTGACTCCATTAATGCTTTGTAAACAGAAAAGGCTGGCGTTTTGTACACAAGCTTTACAGTATAAAGCATGTCACAATCTGGTAGGGAGACCAGATCCACACACAATAGAAACATGCATCTGTGCAAATGTGATGCCAAGATAATAACACAAGCTTAAATATGTCAGGAGGTATCCTCCCCCTTCCCCCATGACAGCCATGATGAAGACAAGCGCGTGACTGGCACCCAACAGAATATGTTGGGTGCAACCTTCCAGCATAATCTGGAATGCCTGCCCGCAGGGCTGCCACTTCCTGCACCCTTGGCTTTGGTGTCCGTTCGCTTAGAGTACTCCTAAAAAGGTTATGCAATACCAAAGAACAGTGCCAGGAAAAGTGGACTGTTCAAGAACACTCAGCTCTGCATGACTGGAATGCACAATAGTGGGAAAAATATCTTTCACCCTGAGTCACCTCTAATTGAAGGGCTCGTTTAATGCAAGAAAAACAGGAGGGGGAACAAATACATCTTGAGCACGCTCACATGCATGTCTCTCTGCCACGCCTACCCCACACCCGACACACAGAACAAGCTAAATTATGATTTCACATGGGCTTGGTAAGAGCAAAGCCTAGCACCCTTGAAACACTGAAATATTCTTTTGAATGGCGTCGAAAAGCCACATGGACAGCTATTTCTGGAAGACATCTAATGGATATCAGTGTGATCTCAGTGCTCTTACTTGATGTTGTCCAGGCAACCAGAGTCTGGTTTTAAAATGGCTGTGTGATGGAACATCTTGTACAGTGCAATGCCCAGGAAGATCACGTTGAGCTGAGAAAGAGCAAATACAAAGTTAGAGAAAGAGCAAGATAGAAAGAGAGAGAATGTGAGAAAACAGATTCAAAGAAAAATATGTTAATGCACAGAAACTTTACAAATGTATGTTTCCTTCTACAGTTCCATTCATTTTAAATCAAGGCACTTTGTAGCAGAGTTGTAATGTTACGATACTTGGTTTGCCACTTTGCCAAGCAGAGCGCAAAATCCCATTAAAATTAAATGGTAGTCGGGTACATTGGTCTAAAAAGGGAACACTGACACAAGTCAGGCACATTCTTGTATTTTAGTCACCATTGTATTTACACTTTTGTCCCCTGGCTGCACGTGGCAAACCGTAGGGAATAACTGCCAACACCGCTGCATTCCTGTTCCTTCAGGGAGAAAACTAGTGGATTTAGATGTGAATTAAAAGCTATACAACTCAGGTGCATGTTGGTTTATTTAGACAGCTAACATAACAATTCACTGTTACCGTGACATACTTCAAATATGATACTTAGACAGCCTAAATAGTGTTGTCAGTTAGGGCCAGGCTTTGTAGTGACATCACAGGAATGTGAATCATCATTGGAAAAATGCTATTTTCAGTCTTTACATGAGGCTGCAAAGACGGCATCACCCGGCAGTGAGAAATTCTAAATAAAAATGTCAAGTTATGACACAAATGGCAATGAACACAATTTCGTAAAGGAGACGCATATGGGAACGTATGTTAGGAAACCAATAATGGAAAAAATGCTAATGTGATGTCAAAAAAACACTATTAATATAAAACTGAAATAGCTGAAATCTGACAAGGCACAGAAGTCTCATTTTAGATACAAAGGCTATTGCCATAATTAGCAGGCTAACGGTGGCTGCTATGCACAGGGCGGTGACATTCAGCTAATCGCTGTGTGTGTGTGTGTGTGTGTGTGTTGTGGTTACAATTGAGCCAGCATTTTTATATTATTTTTAGCTGCTCATAAAAACCTATTTGCCCCCTTGTACCTCAGTCTATTCCCAGGGGCGACACTTGATTCACACGCACGCGGTGTTATCTTCCTCTTATGTACACATTCTTGTTGGTAAAGCCGTGAGAGACAAGGCGCACAGCAGAGAGAGATGCAAGAGAGGTGCATTGTGTGCGATTACGCCAAACTAGAGCATGAAAGAACATTATCCGTGTTTGGATGCAGGAACACAATCTAAGCTGGGCATTAAGGATTGTATGAGCGGTGTTGTGAGGG
>JAODUK010024048.1:13257-24602 GCA_027564635.1 Typhlichthys eigenmanni
CCCCCCCCCCCCCCCCCCCCCCCCCCCCCCCCCCCCCCCCCCCCCCCCCCCCCCCCCCCCCCGCGCACACAGGTTTATGTTTGTGTGTGCAGTTGTTGATTAAGTTGTTAATTTTTGCTCACATTTTAGTTTATGTTCTTTTTACAGCTAGACTATAGCATACATCATTCCTGAAGAGTGGCAGGCATAGATCCAGCAAATGGATAAAACATAAAAAACTAAACCTTATAAAGATCTTATCGAAATTCCCGCCTGTATTACCTAGAACGAGGGAGTTATTAGGAGGGAGAAAATTATGCCAAACCCCCCTAAAAAGAATAATCATCCTCTCGACAACTAAAAAATACGAATTTGAAAAGGGGGGCTGCATAGCGCTGCAGCTGAGGATGGAGGTTCGACTATACCCGCTCCCCTCTATCTCAATCGGCGGGAAGAACACGCCCTATATGACGAATACAAAACAGCCTCCACCACCTTCTGTTTCTGAACTGCAGCACATCTAAGCCGGTGGCTGCGGTGGATGAGTGGGGGCACAATATATTTTGCATGGCCCCTCATCTGTTTTCCCGGACGGCTCTGCCCAGCGGTGCCGCATATGCTCACCAGGGCAACGAGAGAAGGGTGGATGGGACGGCCCTGTGGACCACTTAGGCAGCGACCCGCGGGCTAAGCGGGGTTAATGAGTGAACGGGGGGTGGGGGGGTGGGGGGACTCACTTACCATAATTATCAAGGTTGCCGGTCCGATGAAGCTCCAAATGAAGTAGGTGTCCAGGCGAAGCCAGCAACTGCGACGAGAACAGAGCGAACAGAGTAGGAGGAGGAAGGGGGAGGGGGGAGGAGGGGGGAGGGTGGGGAGGAGGAGGGACAGGAGAGATAGATAGAGACCTGAGGTTAGAGTTTTTATACGGGTGCGTCGAGGACATACATCACGCGCTAGTCGCCGGTGACATAGAGCAATGGTGGCTTCAGAACGCACGGCCCCGCGAGAGGACTACAAGACGCATGGCCGCCACTGGGAACGTTGAGGGGTACATTCTGAAGGGTGATGATGGGCTTCCGCAGCCGGAACAAACCGCGAGGGGTAGCAAACAGGGAGTTAGCTAAACGAGTGAACGGTGCGCGCCGGTGCTCTATTCACAACAGTCTTTTGGGGGAGCAGTGCCTCTGTAACAGGGCTATTCCACCACAGTTCAGTCCATTCAGACTGCAAAACACCATTGTCGATGATTCACAGATGAATCAATTAGTACTCATTTATATCCTGACTTCAGCACTGCAATGGAATTGATTCTGACCCAACACACACACATTCCTATGGTAAATTACAGTGTGTGTGTGGTACGCAGTGGCTGCCTACTGTACAGTATCTATGTCAAATATGAATTGACATGACCTTCCTTCACCTCAACTTCATGTCAATGCGTCGCTTGAGGTCAATATTTGGATAAGAGAGACAAGCTGAAAGCAAAGCAGGCAACTGAAGGTGACAAAACCATGCCCAGGAAAAAAATAAAAAAATAAAGATTTGATTCATAACTTGTGCTTGAATTATTAATCATCTAATCTCCTCTGCTCAGCCAAATAGACGCCTCCATTTTTGGCCACTGGAAAATTACAGTTCATACTGTAGCCATGCTGTCATTCAAGCAGAAAGGGAGTCAAAATGGAGGTGGCAGAGAATTACCTGCGATTCACTAGCATTTTAAAGCCAATTGGTGGGGGGATTAGGGGTAGGGGTCATTTTAAACAGTGACTGCGGCCACAATTAACGATAGCAAGTAGATTAACTTCATTGCTGCTGCTGCACACCTTCTATGCTTAAAAGATCCACTAAAACTTGCTTTTGATTTCTGTGTGTAGGCCTACTGGAAATTATGTATGTATGTATTGCAAGATGTCATTAAGAGGTCTGAACTGTGTCCCTCAAAACAAAACATGTATTATTATGGTTTAGACAAAAGGGTGTGATATAAATAAAAATGAAATGCATTCAAACTGAAATAATATTAAATTAGTCTCGCAAAGCCAGACTTTACTTCTGTAAAGTCTGGAACACAGCGCTCGCTAATTGCATCAAGATCCGTCTACTTCACAGGAGAAGTGTTTTGATTGACATGCATAACGACCAACTACATAACTCGATGACAAAGTCAGACGTTACTTTTATACAGAGGAATTTGTTGGCTGTTTTCAGGCATTGTAAATCTGATAGATAAGTAGACTACTGTTACTACTTTAAAAATAGATAAAACTGAAATTAGTAAACAAAGCAATATCGTCGCACCAGAATTACAGATTAGGGGTGACACGATATCAGATTTTCACTACACGATTTTCGTGGACAAAATCAATTATGATAACGATATTATCGCGATATAAAAAGGAATTATTGTTTTGTTGTGTTATGCAAGCTTTTTATTTTAATCTGTAGTAGCACTATGTTCAACGATGCGCTCCCCCCCCTTCCTTCTTACTCACCGGTGTGCTCTCCTCCAGTCAACGCCCACCCAGCGAAGGTCTCATTTCGTCTAGCCTGCACTTGCGCCTGGAACCTCACACTATATTTAAATTTACGGATCCGTCGGGCTTAACTGTTGGTATTATTTTTGATTATATCACATGATTGTAATCATCATGTGTATTTTCAGCACAATATCAATATTTCATTTTTTATTATCAACAATATCGTCAATGGCGGTATATGGTAAGAGAGTTGCTTATGCAACGTAGTGCTAATGGACAGAAATGGCTGAGACTAGTATGGAATTAGCTGTGTACTTCTTTAAGTGCAGTTACTCATGGTGCCATGAGTGTAGGGTTTGTATTGGTTCAACACATCCACGCCAGTAAGTACGCCAAACTTACATCCGTAAGTTTCAGCACAAAGTCCAAGAACAGCTGTTTTTGTGGAAAACTCCTTGTTGCTCATGGAAAACTCCTTGTTGCTCATTACAATGTTGTTCAACTGTTCCTATATCATGATGTTCATCTCACTCTATTAGCAACACAATGCACGACATAACACGGCATGCGATTTTAGTCAAACTAGTCAAGCTTCTTTATCCGCTTCACTTTATCCCTGAGGTGAGGCGACGACAAGGAAAAAGAAAATGGACCGTTTCTCCGCACTTATACTGGGGCTTGACACTTCTCGCCCTAGCCGGTTACAAGGAATAAGAGGCATCAGACACATATGAACACCAGAAATAGGAAAGCAGAGAGAGTCACACACACACACACACACACACAGCAACACTCCCGGTAGCTCATCAAAGGCTTGGGGAGTCGCTGTTATAAATTATGCTGGAACCTCTATGACTCCTTTTAGCTTCTTTTATCAGATCACACGAGATGTAAAGACAAGGAGGGGGTAGGGAACTGTCACTTATTTTGTTCCCCTGCCTCCATCACATCACCCCCCCCACCCCACCCCACACACCGGATAGTGTTTGGCTGGTGGAGCATGTCTATTTTCTGCGCTTCTTTCCTGTCACGCTACATTCGCGCAGTTTTCACACCGATTCCGTCGGCGCCGGAGCAATATAAATCACGGGAGCGCGTGTGTACGCCAGGCGCGCAGCTCGCGCCTCAGCCGGGGCAGCGCCGAGTGCTCGTGACGGGGCCGGCTAGCCTGATGCGGCTGCCGTCAAACCACAGTGAGCTGACAGGACGATTTAGCCCTTAGCAGACAGACGCTCCACGACTCCACATGAAAAAGAGAGGCAGCTCTCCGTGAGCTTACAGGGCACCGGGGACCCAAACATTATGTTAAGAGATAGCCGCTTCAATGGCATAATCGGACGATTCATTAATGGTGGAAGAAGCTAAGTGATGTATTTAGGACAAGTGGATAACCGGCTGCTGTCAGTTTGTCTTGATATTGTACTTGCATCATACTGTAATGTCTCCACATTACCTGGAGTTGATGTTTGACTTTGGAGTTTAGTACTTTATCATACATAATGGTATTACGCAACAATGCCATTAAAGGCACAATCCTAAATTCTACTTGCGCCCCCTAGAAGCCATATATCCCCACATTTACATCAAATATGTCAGGCAAGTCACGTGGGGAATTGTATACACAAGGAGACCAAGGAGTTCCCCTTTTAGTATCCTAAACCTTTATGGACTTTAATGGTAATTAAACTATTAAAAAGCGTCACCATTATAGATACAGTAGGTAATTTGATATCGTCGGTAGGCCAGAACTATTACTTTTAAGTGACAGGGGAAATTAACCGAGAACATGTTTTCATTTACAGTTAGACCTATTACTTTACCTCAGGGAGTGCGTGGGATGTGCACTTGTGCACACACTCAGACCCACCTTCATTGGAAGAAGACGGCGTAAGGTGCTCACACATACATTACTCTACACACTAAATACTAATACAACATACAGTATAAGACATCAACAATTGTCTAATAATGTCTGGCTTAATGTGATATTGAACTGTGGTAAAAAAGCCTAGACTGGAATTAAACAGCTTAAATAAATCAATGTGAGTGGGCATGCCGGGACTACATTCAGTATTTCCTTTGCTTGTGTTGTATCACTGTCGCTCAGCCTCACTCCCGTTACATTGGCTCCTAGCATGTCCACTTGTGTTAGATGTGTTAGCATACAATTGAACCCAGTGAGGGTTGAAAACACAAATCCATAAGGGCTATAGATTTGGTTCATTAAATACAATGGCCAGAGACATATTTCATCTTAAATGTCAGCGTGTGGACATCTTGAGGTGAGAGAACTACACCGTCAAGGGATTCACTAAAGCTCAATACCTCATGATGAGGTTGCTATTTACTCATTGGTCTTCAATTTAATCTGAGGTGGGGCGGCGATACGACGCGCCATCCACCTCGATCCCCGCTATGTGTCACGGCATATCCCTTCCCCCATCGCTCACAAGATGTGCATAATTGTTCCACTGGTGGCAGGATTTAATTACTCACATGATGGCCGGGCTGAGACGGTACAGTAGGTGCCACCGCTTCATCCATCACCAAGAAATATAGCTCCGCCGATCCCCACGCCCACTGTCTGAGCACTGTGCATGTGTGTGTTAGTGGGCATCCAAACCGTGTATGCGTGTGTGTGTGTGTGCGTGTGCATCATAAATTATAAACATCTCAAAAGGAAACTGCTGATGCTGGTCTTTGTTGTGTTTAGCTGGTTTAGAAATTACCAGAAGAGAGGAATGGGAGGGCTTGTATTCCGCCTGAAAGTAAGAAACGTGTTTGGCACAAAGTCAATGATTTCCAAACTAGTTTTGAAGGAGCAAAAAAAAAAAAAAAAAAAACATTACATTAAACATTAAACTATAAATCAGTTTATCGTTCCTTATTTTATTCTCCCCACCTCTCCAGAGGCACTTTTTGGGCTCCGGTCTCCTCACACAAACACCGTTCTTTACTATATACGGTATGTATTTCTATCTGGGGTGCAGTCATTTGGACACAGTGCGGCATTAGCCACAACACTGTGTCATTGTGTTTTTCCACTGTCACAACAACCGTCAGTTGGATTAGTTGTGTTGGGCTTCATTATAGCTTGATACTGAGTGATGGCTATTGAAGCACACTGCAATATTGACATCAACACTCATCACGTGGTTAGGCATATTTCTGTTCCCATGGCTACACACACACACACACTCACAAAGCTAAAATGCATGCTCATTGCACAACCGTAATCAAACTTTGTTCCCACTTGTCAACGCTTATGTGTTTGATTTTCTTTGCCGTCAATAGATTAGATTTGTGCTGCTAAATGCTAATGCTAGTATCTGCTAACAATACGAGTGGTCCCTTTTATATCCATTGCAGTGAATACAATTTGGAATATGTAAACACCCAATAAACAGGTGGAATAACACCTTAACACCCAATAAACATCTGAAATAACACCTTTGAACATTCATGTGTAAATGTGTTACCGTTTGTTTTTTTATATAAAATATGAAATATGAATGGTCCTTCTTTGACAAGAAACGATATGTATACAGGCTGTGTGCAAATGTTTTTTTTAAATCTTAAAAATAAATAATTTTAAAGCGTGAAAGCATTCCAAGCAAACCATGCAAACACCAAATAATATCTGCAGAACAGTACCGGCAATATATCACCCCCACCACAGCGACAGAGTTCGTATTTGGATGACACAGAGTGTTATTTATAACCCAGTCCCCCATTCTGTCTTCATTCAGAAATTCAAGTTGTTTAAAAACAGCCCAGGGCATCTTAAATAACCTGATAAAGAGGAAATGAGAGCTCCGTGTTTGAAGAGTGACTGAGTGAGTGGAAAGGATAGGTGGGGTTGACACAGGCAAGGCACCGGATGCACATTATGTTACCGATAGCCTAACGGTCCCTAGGAACACTTACCCCCTCCACTTTTAAGCAAGTATGGGGAGCAAAGACGCAGCAATGAAACGAGATACAGAGCATTTTGCTACGACAAACTGTGTATAGGCTACCTCTCTCTCTCTCTCTCTCTCTCTCTCTCATTGTGGACAAAGTGTAACCTCATGGGCCTTGGCAAGATGTCACTCAAAATATTATACCCACAGGCATCTCTTCCAGCTTAACAGAAACGCTCATTGTAAAGCAACACGAGCCTATTGTTCTTGCAAACCACAATTTTGCCCTCTGCAAGACTGGTAATTTAACTAGCCTGGAAAAAAGCATTCTCTCTTTAACATTAGTGATCAGAAGAAAGCAAATTCATTTAAAGACATTTAGGACATCTTAAGGTGGATTTAGCAATTGTAAGAGAATACACTTTTTGCCAAATTATACATAACATACATTATACTGTATATACATTATATTATACATAAATATCTTCCCACAGTCCTCTGGCTGTCCATTTTGTGTGCATTGTTGAAAAAATAATCTGGTGTTTCTACACAATCCTGGCTCCATAAATGGGAACACAAACAAAGTGGGTGCAGAACACACCACACAACACTATCTATCGGGTGTGGGGGGCGTAAGGTGTTGTGCACTCACACTCGGTCGGTGCCGTAGCTACGGTAGTCGACGGCGGCCGCCACGGACACGATGAGGGCCGGCACGCCGTAGCCCACCATGTAGAAGTAGCGGCGTCGGGAGTGCTCGCTCTCGAACACCTCCACCAGCAGGATGTAGAGCTGCACTCCCTCCAGGAACATCCACGTGAACGCCGAGAGGAAGAAGAAGTGCAGCAGGGCCGCGAAGACGGCGCACGCAATCTGGAGGGGGAGGAGAGAGAGTGTAGGGAGCAGGTCGGTAGGTTGGTAGTCTCCTTTGTGTACACAAGCAGAGGTTAGGCTTGTAGAGTACAGTAGGAGTCCTGTCTCTTTCAATAGCCTAACATACAGTACAATGTAATGTGTTAACCATGAACACATCTGATCATATTTGAGAAAACATAAATAAATAAAAGTCATTGTTTAGAATCATTTTATGACCTCCCATCACTTTGAAAACCAGCAGATTAGAGCACAGACAAGTTCTGTTTTATTTTTTTTTCAGCCGTCACGGTGCATGATTAATTGCCTTGCTAAAGGGCACAACACCGCTGGCTGGGCAAGAGTGTCTGAACTAATAGCATCAACCTGGCAGCCTGTTTTGACCTCAGCGCGTTTTCGCCTTTCCAACAATTAGTGCCGCTAACTCGGAGCCAGCCCTGTATTGTTGTGGCGATTGGATGTTTGCCTATAGTGATTGGCAGAAGGTAGTCATGTTGTAGTTAGTGAACCATGTGGTCTTATTTGACCGTTGACAGTTGGCATATATGTAAATATACATATAAATACAGTATATATACACACACAAAATAAACAACTGGACTCAATAGTCAAGTTGGTTACACAGTAAACACACAAGCACATTTACAATACGCGCACACGCGCAAATATTGTAAGGTACTTCAAAGTGCCTCTGCGGATGTATCTAATTATTGGCACAATTGAGCAGAACTGGTGTATTTTGACACACAAGTGGACTCAATTAAATTACTTGGGGGTTGAGCGGACATTAATTGCCGTACAGGACAGCGATCGCCTGAATGGGCTTGCTGGGCACATCCGTAAAACATTATTATGGAAGAAAATAATGTAGGGCAAGGGCATACTCTTAGAACTCTACAGTGCAGTAGCTTTGCCAAGCACTAGAGAAATATCAGTAGAGCAAGTTATGTCTGTAGGGTTTTTCATGCCTGGAATATTTCCTCTCTTTTTGGTTACACCTACCATTGCCTGTTGTAATTGACATCCTAATTTAGTTATTATTCCTCCTTACTTAATCCTTGTTATTATGCATTTAAAAATTATGCTACAACAGTTCAGCAGATCTCCCATGAATAAATTACACACATTTGAGCCACATTTGAATCTAAATTAATTCATGAAAAACTAATGAATAAATAACGACCTATAAAATCAATCAATACTGTTGGCCAATACAATCAGATGTCAGTGTCATAGTCTAGTCTTTTTTAATTTGATTAATTTAATGAGGGCTTCGATAAGTAAGATAGGCTAGGCAGCTCAACCAGCTGTTCTAGGGTGGCCAGATGTCCCGCTTTGTGCATGTTAATCCTTTTTTACGCGTCCCACATAATGAAACGATGTCCCGCATTTTCCATTTGGATCTAGTTTTCTAACGCTTTTCTAATATCTGCCATTTGTCCTATGGTTGTAAACACAGCAGCGAGGACTGCCATCACGTGGCTGCGTTTGTTGCCAATCAAACTGCGGACACGTGGGTTAGTGTGACCCGTCTGTCACTGACTTCCCTGCCACGCCTAACTGTGAAAATTGCTAGGGATCACAGCAAGTCACATCTAGGAGAAATGAGCTACTAGGCTACTACAAATAAACCAATACGCATCTACAAGAAAGACAGGAAAAACACAGGTGAAGCAGATGCAGGAGATTCTCAGTCTTCTGCGATGTTTGCCATAGTTAACATAGTTTTCAATTGTAGACAGGGGGTGGGGATACGATGTGAAGTGAAGGTACCGGTATAAGAGTTTCTAAAAGAAAACGTGTGGCTCAAAAATAGACATCCCGATCAATGGACGCATTCCCGCTGAAGCCCGAAGCCCAAAGATCATTGTCAGACAGATAAGGTAACCCTATCTGGAATAACATTTATCACATTGTGCAGCACTCCCAATCATACAGGGCAGCTGACTGAGGGAATAACATAGCACCGGTAATTTCCCCATACTCAAATGGGGAGTATGGGCAAATAAAATGTAGTAAGTGTATCTGGATATTTGTTGTCGGGGAGAATGTAGGCAATTTAAAGTATAAGCAGGAAAGCCGTCAATTAAATTATGTTAAATTTAAGAATGGACAAAAGTGTATGAACAAGTTAAATGCATATTAATTATAATACCTTCATTTAGTACTTTTGTGGTTTGGATAGGTTACTAGGCCTACTAACCTCTTATATTTGATAATTACACATGGTGAAGGACTAACCTGTACCCTGCATAGTCTGTGCTATACTGAATCAACCGAGGGCAATGCATATATATTTTATATGCTAAGAGGAATAATTACGACATTACGTCAAGATTTTTTGACTACCTCAGCGTAACATGTCCCACATTGTCCTTCACAAACATACTATTTGTCCCACATTTGGTTTGTTGGGATCTGGTCACCCTACGCTTTTCCCCAGCAGAGCGGCGAGGCATGACTGCTCTTAGCATCAACTGCAACACACACGTACTTTATGAAGTTAGCGCACATCTTTCTCCTACCTTCTACCTTCTACAGGTAAATAATGCGGTCCAACTGCAAGGTTGGCTATATCGATTGGCCTAATCCAGATTATCCACAGTGTTTACACATCGGTCGGCTGCACTTTAGTACTGAGAGGGTCTGGCCCATTACGGGTTGGCCGCGTGTGTCATTGAGTACATCTGTATTTACCATTTAACAGGTGAGAGATTGTTGAAAGCTGTGTGCTTTTTCTGTATGCGAATGAGAAATACAGTTGGTTTGTAGGCCTCTGCATCTCTTGACGTGGGAAGGGACACCTTTTCCCACTCCAAGATCACTTTGAAACACAACTGTGCATGTGGTGTGTGTATTTGTGTGCGTGAGTGCGTGCGTGTAACGTGTATATGTTTATGCAGTGGAAAGTAAAGGAGCTCTGTAGAGGGAAGGGGTAGACAATAGTCCCAGCCACTCATAACATGGTTTCAAACCACATTTTGTAATGCTGGTTTTAGCCACAAGGCAATGCAGGATAATAAACCAAGCACTGTACCTTAAAGTGACACAAATCAGTACACCATACAAAGAAACCACAACCCTAACTAAGCACTCTGCAAAACACAATCTTGGCCTTTATGTGTGGACACCTGTTGCATGTTCAAACAAAAAGCCATTTGAAGAAAATTGGCTAAGATGAGTAACGTAAATGTGTCAAAGATGAGGAGATCCAACGATGAAAGCATTCCTTAAAAAGTAACTTCAGTAAACACTATCTGAATTATTAATGAGAATAGGATATGGGAGTGTGGGATTTAGCATTAGTCCGGTCATGATCTGATTTAATTACATCCTGCCCTACCCATGCTTTGAGAGAATAGAAAAGTCCTATATAATTATAATAGCCTGACCTCATGCAAGCTCTCTAAATCCTTCAATGCATGACTCCACATTCTGCTATAGCCTCGGATTAAATCCCGCTAAAGCCTTCTTTCCCGTGCACCCATATGCCACATCGTCATATTCAGCTGCTATGTCAACTGACAAAAACATGATTGCTCAGTGTACTCTCACTGTCTTGAAACAAGTAACAGCATTTTTTTTTTTTTATGAACATTGGGTGTTATTTGGACTTTACACATTTTAAATATACATTGGAGAACATGTTAACCTTCGGGCTAATAAGATACAACATGGCAGCTGAATTCTAAATTGCAAGCTGCCCGTTTTCCCCCTGCAAATTCACAGCAGTGTCAAATCCACCTTAAGGCCATTATTACTGTTAGCAGAAAGAAAATAAATAAATGATTGCTCTGCCTTTCCACTGTACATTTAACATGCATTCATTGCAGGGTCATAACATCATGCACACAGTCATAAAAAAAAAAAGGAGAGGGCATTTTCATTTCTTAAGCAAGTAGTAAAATAAACCCACTGACATATGACATACAGTACTGTCTGTATATGAAGTGACAGCCCAGATTGGGTTTGCTTCGTTTAGTACTGTACAGTATAGCATGTGATAGTGACTACTTTGGCTCTATAATGTTAAAGCTGCTGTAAGCAGAAACCTGAGAGCTAGCTAAAAAAAGGAGAGAGAGAATGAGCTTTTGAAAAACAACAA
>JAODUK010024059.1:0-24593 GCA_027564635.1 Typhlichthys eigenmanni
ATCAGGTGTGTTGGAGCAGGGAGACATCTAAAACATGCAGGGCAGCGGCCCTCCAGGACCAGGATTGGGGACCCCTGGTTTAGACCCTTACAGTATACCAGGGATATTCAATTTGGCACAGCCCTCACCTGATTCAAATGAATGGGTCATTAGCAGCCTGATAACGACCCATTCATTTGTATCAGGTGTATTCTAAAAATAAAACTCTAAAACATGCAGAGCAGTGGGCCAACCATATACTTATTAATAGATAGACACAGGGAAGAAAATGGCGGCTCGGGCTTACAGTAATAAGTATTTTCTTTTTGTCGCCGTGAAGCTCAAGATCGCATATATTTAGTACATGCACCTACAGATGTTCACACCTCATTGTTTTATTCTGTAGATTCATATTGAGTTTTGTGTTATGTTTATTTGTAGTCTTTCAGCTAAACAATGCACCTTAAACGCAGGGTGAGTCATTTTCAAAAACACTTGCTAACATTATACCTCTGCACGTCTGTGGCGCTGCTACACACATTGAAATGCATTGTGAGGCAAAGCGTAGTGCTACGGCTTTGTTGATGTGAGCAGTTTTCGCCAAATTTTTCCTTTTTACGGCGCCAGGGCTGTTTAGAAGTATCATTTACCAATGTGCAGCTGAGGTGAAGAGCACAAAATCAGTTGGATCAATGGACAGCAGAACAAGTAATAGGTCATGGGCTATATCTATTTGTAAGCTCGACCAGGTCCAACTAAATCTTACAGCATGTGTTGCAGGTGTTTTATCTGATGTATAACTTGTATATCTGATTATTTAACTAAATTACAGCCCATTATTGCTGAATACATTATTGTAATGTGAACGCAACATAATACTTTGGTTGTATATCCGTTTCTTATGGCCTACAGTATACGCTCATTTGTGCTTTTACATTATTACGTACTAACTCTGAACGCTCGGCTCTCCAGGACTGTCAGTGTTGTGCTCCTGAATGCTTTCCCTCAGTAAAGTGAGTCACAGGCAGACAGACAGGCAGACAGACAGACACCTCTCTGCTTTGCAACATTAGCTCCCAACACAGCACAAGTATTAGGTTGTATTTTGGCTAATGTTACATAACCTTGCTTCCCACAGGCTTACTGCAGCATAATAACCTATCTGCATACTGTATAACGTTGTTGAAACCGTGTTAGATCTTCAGAGATCAAACACGATTATGTATGTATGTATTGTATGTATTAATCACATACGGATCTGGCACTTTCTATGAGAACAAACATTCAGATACTTTTTTTTTATATATAACTCTGACATTGGGCACCTATAAAAAAAAAAAAACGTTCTCAGGTGATATCCTGACAACATTTAGAAGGACTGGTTCACCACAGCAGGATTCATCGAGGACTATATTATGCTATTCAACTCCTGACCTGTTGTATCTGGTTCCCCTCACATCGCATTATAATCTTCTAAGCATATCCATATGTCTGTAGATACGATAGAATGCTGAGTTGTGTGTGTGTGGTGTGGTGTGGTATGGCAATAGTGGTTCATGGCTGACAGAGATATAACACAACTTCAAATTGGATTTATTCACATCTTTCCTCAAATGTCCTTTACTGTATATTCAAAAAACCTGTCAGACACTCAAATGTTCCGCCTGCGCTGGCATAACTGGTCACATAGAGAAGGGATCCTCTCATACAGGTTCAGCGATCTGAAAAGGACACGCCTTAAACATAGGCCTATCTCACATGCTATGTGAGATAGGCCTATGCATTTTACAGCATGATGTTTTAGTGAATGACCAAATGATGCGTTGCAAGGAATTGTGGGACGGCATTATCTCCTTTCCTTTCGTAAAGGATGATCCAGTGTACTCTATGCTAAACAACGCAAGAAAGGAAGCACTGAAGCACCTTTCCTTAGCATTAATAGAATTCTAACAGCTCTTATCGTGGATGCGACCGACATACTTCTAATTCATTCACTCAGATTCCTAAGCACAAAAGACTTTTCGGATGCAGCCCAGGTACTGGTCTTGATGAATGGCCTTCACCTTCCTCAAGCAGCATGGAGAGAAAGGAGTCTCCTGTGTGCTTGTTTGGTAACAGGAAATTGGCTCACACTATATAATGAGCCGTCAAACAAAGGCACTATTGGGCATCGACACAGCGTTTGGTGTAATTGAGTGGAATTCATATCCGCTCCGCAGAGCAGCGGCAGGCAATGGATGCCATTTAGTGCCTAGCAATGACATCATAAGGTCATGTTTCTCAGTGTGCTGTAGGAACGATATGTGGTTTCCTTGACACAGACTACACCCTCCCTGTCAAATAAGTCATTTCAAATACTGTACAGGCCTCATTCACCCATTGAAATGTTTTATCAATCATGTGCAGTTTTTTGAATGTTTAATAAGTGACATATTATTGTATTGACTTTAAAGTATACCAAGTAGAATTGTAAGCTAATATGCTTTTTGTAAAATTCACTAAATATTTCCACAATCCAGTCCACTATGTTACCGTTCTCTGTGCGTGCTGAAAAAATAATATTGCATTTCTACGCAGCACTGGCTCTGTATATAGGAACATAAACAAAGTGGTTGTGGTGCAGCCCGCATACAACAACAATATCTTACCCTTCTTCTGAGGGAGCAGCATATGGCATTGAAGGGAGAGATGTTTTTGTTCTGATTGAGTTCAAATATCAACAAGATTTCTCTAGAATAACTTACTATACATTTTGAATGTCACAATCAAACCATGCTCACAGTAATGTGGAAAATGTATCTGGGTTAGAAAAATGTAACTTGAAACAATGTGGTTCTCTTTGTGTCTAGAAAGGTAAATATCAAGCCTTCAGAACCTTCGCTTGTTTCTGTGTTACAATAACAGCCACATGTATTATTAATATTTAGCTATTCTGCCTTCCAGAGGTGAACATTCTAGAAGAGCTGTCCCTGCAGGTGTCTAACAGCAGTAACGCATCAGTGGCCTTCGAGGAGAACAACTGTCCAGTGTTTCATATCGGCCAGTACTCCACCCTGGCATTGCCCCTACAAAGGCTGTTCACCCAGGGGTATGTCATACATCTGATCACCTTTGTCCTAATGTTGTGTAATGTCTGCATGTGTATGTTTTAGGATGTGTTGTTGCTTTGTTTTGCTTGCTGTATGGTGCTGTTGCTGCAGGCCTGTTATGGGGGTTAAATATTGTGAGATACTCACATGCGTGAGCAGCCCCCTGAACAAATATTCAGCCAAAGATAAACCATTAGCATAGGATACTGAAATATTAGAATAAACCAGACGAGAGTGGCTTGACAGAAACACACAAATGCTGCGTTCAAATGGGGTCGTGTTTACCGTGTTCACGAGAAGAGTCCATATGAACGCCCCTCTCTTGTGGTATTCACGACGTCATTAAGTAGAACTTTTCTGAGTGCGTCAAGTTCACGAGTTGTGTACACGACTTCCCATGTCGTAATCACGAGTTCAGGAGCTCCACTTTAACGTAGCAATATTTTGATTCATTAATTAATTCATTAATTTTTTTTCACTTTGCCATTTTCGTGTTTGTTACACAGGAACACGGTTGAGAATTTGATAGTTTTGCTGTTAGGAGACAATGTAGGATTGTGTTTGATCCTATCCTATAGTGTGAGAGATTTTTGACAATGTATTATTTAATATTCTTAATGATATTTTTCATGTTTCTACTGCATGTATTTACTACTGTATGTGAACTACAGAACCGTTTTACATATTAGAAAGGTGCTGTGCTGTTACATGTGTGTGTGTGCAGGTTTGCAGAAGAGTTTAGTCTCCTGGTGCAGTTCCGTAGCCGCCAGACAGAGGATCGCAGTGTCCTGGCTCTGCTCAGCCATGACAGCCGGGTCATGCTTCAGCTGAGAGTCAGTGCCTACGCCGTCGTCTTCATAGGCACACGGCATCAGCATTACGAGTGAGCCTTACTGTCTCCTTAGTTGGTGTGTGTGTGTGTGTGTGTGTGCATGTGAGCACGTGTGTGCATGTGTGTGCACGTGTGAGTGTGTGTGTGAGTGCTTGGGTGTGTGTTCTTGTCCGCATGGGTTTGTGTTTGGCTGTCTCACAAGTGAAGTGAGTTTTTTTCTGAAGTGAGTTTTTTTGAGCTTTTTTCAAAATGGGGAGTTCCCTCTTTCTTTTAATGTACCACAGTGGACCTACAACAATACATCACTGTGAGACGGTAGACAGAGTTTGGCGAAGAGACTGATTGACCTCTGTCTTTGGGGTTCTTTGAAAGTACCTTAGGGTTATGTGAAATGTTTCATACTTGTTCAGCATCAGCAGAACATTTTGACATGCGGTGAACACTAAGAAGGTAGTGAGATGCATGTTATTAAGTGTAACATTTTATCTTTGAGTTGGAATAGGATAGTGGTCAGGGTGCTGCTGTCAGCCTTCCAGCCAAAAGGTTGGGGGTCAGTGTCTTATACCTGCTTGCCAGCATTCATGTGCAAGATGCCTAACCCCTAATGTATGATCCTCTTTGAAGGTATACTGTAGTACGCTATTTGTCAAATTCACCAAATATCTCTTTGCAATTCACTGTCTTACAGTGAATCCGGAAAATATTCACAGCGCTTTACCTTTTCCACATTTTGTTACGTTACAGCCTTATTCCAAAATTGACTTAATTACTTTTATCACCATAAAAATTCTACACACAGTACCCCATAATAACAAAGTGAAAAAAGTTAGTTTGACATTTTTGCAAATGTATTCAAAATAAAAAACTTCAACAAAATCACATGTACATAAGTATTCACAGCCTTTGCTATGACACTCAAAATGGAGCTCAGGCACATCCTGTTTCCACTGATAATCTTTGAGATGTTTCTACAACTTGATTAGAGTCCACCTGTAGCAAATTCAGTTTATAAGACATGATTTGGAAAGGCACACACCTGTCTATAAGGTACCACAGTTGACAGTGCATCTCAGAGCACAAACCAAGCCATGAAGTCCAAGGAAAGGAAAAATCCGAGGCACAAATCTGGGGAAGGCTATAGAAAGATTTCTGCAGCATTAAAGGTCCCAATGAGCACAGTGGCCTCCATCATCCGTAAATGGAAGAAGTTTGGAACCACCAGGACTCTTCCTAGAGCTGGTCGCTGAATGCCAAGCGTCATGTCTGGAGGAAACCAGGCACCGCTCATCACCTGGTCAATACCATCCATACAGTGAAGCAAGGTGGTGGCAGCATCATGCTGGGGGATGTTTGTCAGTGGCAGGAACTGGGAGACTAGTCAGGATCGAGGGAAAGAAAGATGACACCTGCTCCAGAGCTCTCTGGAGCTCAGACTGGGGAGAAGGTTCATCTTCCAACAGGACAACGACCATAAGCACACAGCCAAGATAACAAAGGAGTGGGTTCGGGACTACTGTGTGAATGTCCTTGAATGGCCCAGCCATAGGCCAGACTTAAACCCGATTGAACATCTCTGGAGAGCTCTGAAAATAGCTGTGCACAGACGCTCCCCATCCACCCTGATGGAGCTTGAGAGGTCCTGCAAAGAAGAATGGGAGAAACTGCCCAAAAGTAGGTGTGCAAGCTTGTAGCATCCTCCTCAAAAAGACTTCAGGCTGTAATTGCTGCCAATTGCGTTTCGAATTATTGACCAAAGGCTGTGAATACAATGGATTTGTTTATTTTTAACACATTTTCAATAATTTCTAACAAACTTTTTTCACTTTGTTATTTTTATTGTGTGTTGAATTTTGAGGAAAAATGGCTGTAACATAACAAAATGTGGAAAAAGTGAAGCGCTGTGAATACTTTCCGGATGCACTGTACCATTCTCTGTGCGTGCTGGAAAAATAACCTGGTACTTCACAGCCCTGGCTCTGTAAATAGGAGCATAAAAATAATAGCGAACACGACTTACAAAAACAATGCCCTAGGTTTCAAAATGCGTTTCAATGTGGGGGGCGGAGCTTCTGAGGGAGTTTGTTTTTATTTGAGCTCGTTAAGTTAGCAAGCATTCTCTAGAATGTTTAACGCTGCCTTTACTGTAATACTTGTAACTGCTAAATTACCTAATTGTAACGTCATTTTGACAGAGTAATTTACCTCCCTCTCTGTTAGGTTTCCGGTCAGTGGTCTGTCAGACGGTGAATGGCACCGCGTGGCTGTTACTGTGACAGCCAAGCGGCTGAGGGTTTATGTGGACTGTTCTCTGGTGGAGAGCGTGGACTGGGTGTACAAAGGCCAGGGCGTTACCACGGACGGGCTGCTCCTGGTCGGGGGCGTCAGCGAGGGCGACGAGACGCCATTTGCAGTAAGCGGCGTCTGTCATCTGTCTTGTGTTAGAGCTACATTTGTTTTCTTGTGCTGCCTGAAAGGGCGTTAACGTCACATGGTTTTCTCATCAGCAGTATACCAGACATTAACTTACACAGCCAGGGCTCTTGACACCCCGCAAACCTCTTAAATCCCACACAACCTTTTTTTTTTTTTTACCTTTTTACTGCTATTTAACAATTCCCCACGGCTTATCCCATAATAAAAAAAACGTTTTTTTTTTTTTTAAAGTATATATGTGGACATAAAATGCTTGTCTTATTCCTTACGGGATTTGGGTCCTCATAATACATATTTAATATGATATACTACAGTATTTGATTTGCATATGCTAGTTTAATACAAGATATTGTTGCAGACATGTCATATTGTATGCAAAATATGTTCTGTATTTATTATTTGTGAAACATACATAGACGTGGCACATCTATTTTATAGGAATTCATTATTATATGAAATATGCACAAGTACCATTTATAATATACCAACATTATGCTGAAAATACAAGTTCATTAAGTTTCTAGTTGATTGCAAAAACATCACTGGAATACTACAGCAACCAGCTCTAATAATGCTACTGTTTTTGCTCTCCATGCACCACTGTGACGTGCGGTATAAACCAATTCAAACATCTCAGCGGCAAGGAAGCTAAATATTGTCTCCTTACACGTGTTGCTGCCTTCCAGTGTATATACTGTAGTGTAAAGTCATGGCTATTGTCCCTAGACACAGCCGGTGTGCATAAGGAATGCAGTACCGCTTTATCATTGAAGAGGAGTCAGGGGTGAATGTAGTGGAAGCATCTGGCTCTGTGTTCCGCCCCACCATTTAATACACAACATTTCCCCAGCAAAGGCTTTCCGTGGTCCCCTAAGGACTGGATGCTTGTTTGTTCATGTGGTGACAGCATTAACTCAGGTCAGATGGCAGAGCCATGCTTAACAGTGCTTTATATCTGTCAGTCAGTCTTACAGTCATCTGTTTTCACTGCTGAAGGGGACACTCTCTCACTCTCCTTCAGAGGGTTACATCTTAATTAGATAGGATAGAATTTATTTTATCCAAAGGGACTTTAAGTGATTGCTCAAGGATGCTTGCAGGTAGGCCCATGTCAGGGATTGGAGCCAAGACCTTTTGGTTGGGTATAGACCTCGAAAAAAAAACCTGGTTTACACATTTCCTAAGTCAAAACAACATATTTAAGGTGGAAATTGATTTTATTTAGTTGAGTGTTGCCTGAAGTTATACTAAATGATTGAGTTTGGAAATGAGCCAAAGAGACATTCTTCAGAGCCTCAGCCAAAGCTTTTTTTCTAGATGTGTGTTAATGTAATATTTGGCTCAGTGCCAGAGGGTTAAGTTACCATTTAATGTGACATGTTTCTGTGTGTATACAGTACTGTATATAGATCAGTTTCATTTTGAAAGAATATTGGTCTTTCCAAAGAAGTGTCACATTTTCATACCATACAAGAAAACGTATGGACTATGTGAATTGAATAGAATTTATTTGAAAAGCTAAAACTTTCATTAAATTGTTTGATCATTTTTAGCTATACAAAATGTACCGTAAAGCCCATAGTGTATTTGTCCTAGTGTATTTGATGACAAAAGATGTCAACATACAGTATGTAGTGTCTTGACATAAATGTAGGGCTTTGTGTTGAGTTGTGCACTATATGACCAAGAATGCCATTCCCGCTCATTGTTGCTGTGTTTGTGTATTTATATATGTGGCCAGTGAACTCGGTAAGCTTGGAAACCTCTAGTCTCATCATGGGTCACTTGTGGTTTTCAACGCTAATGAAGGTCTTCCTTTGCGCAGGGTCACCTCCGGCAGCTGACCTTCCTCGTGGGGGACCCGGCAGCCGGTGCGCAGCAGTGCGCGCTCCCCCCACCCATGTGTGCCATGGCCGGGGCCAAGCCCCCCAGGTCGCCACGCACCGGAGGGGCCATGGAGGTGAGGCATAGCAGAAGACAGCAAGAGATAAAATGGCGGGGACTCGTTTTTAAAACGAAGCTCCTGCCTGCTACGAGCCAATGAATAGGGTTAGTGTGAGTCAACTGGGTGGAAGTGAATCAACTGAGTGGCGGCTGACTGTCGGCCGATGGCCGGAAGCGAGCAGATTTCCATGGTCTGCCAGAACTAACGCTACGTCCAATCCCGTCCAGTAGGAGACCAGAAAAAAAGATACAAGCAAATAGTGGGTGAAAAAAAGATGCAGTATTCATGTTGAAGGTCGGTGGAAGAAAGGATAGGGAGAGGAATGGATGGAATTAAGTGGATAAGAAAGGAAGGCAGGATGATGGCTGGAAAGAATGAAGCGTGGGGGGAGGCAGTCTGCGGTCCACATCATGTTTGGGGGTCTTTATCAAGACAATGTGTAGTTGCCCTATAGACTGACGTGAGTTGTGTACACACTATGTACAGTGAAAGGCCATTCCGCAGACACCCCCACACCAGGAGTTAATAGTTATAGTTAATTAGACTGTTGGTTCATTCACAGACTGATTTAATGGAGTCGTTTTTTAACCAGTCCTTCCCTCTATCCCCAGGAACGGTTGCTGTCCTCAAACGACCTGGAAAACCTGCTGGGGAGCTCCAACCTCAAGACCTACATGAACGTCGACAGAACAGTGAGTAAGACAGCCCTGTGAACTGAAACACTGAAAATGTTCTTCCACAGGACTTCCACAGGACAGCAGCTGTGGCCCATCTCACTGGACGTCAGCTGAAGGTGGTGGCTATTACCGTAGAAACATCACACATGCACTCGCGCACGCACGCACGCACACACGCACGCAAGCCAGCGTCTCTGGACTTCACGATCTTCGTTCCTCATTAGCCCCCTGCCTGCAGTGCAATACTCCAGCTGTTTGTTTCTGCAACTCATACCCGCCTGTCCTTAATTAATCCTCACTCTCCGACACCTCATAGGATGCTCTGGCGACACAGAGGCAGGGCCCGTGGGCTTTAGCCTGCCCTTTAGAGCAGCCGCTCTCTGCGTGGGAGATCAGGGTTTGTTTCCCCGAGCAGGACAGACAATCTCTGTCACATGTTGTGAAATTGATCCTCTGCATTTAACCCACCTCTCAAGGGAGCAGTGGGCATCTACTGTGCAGCGCCTGGGGACAGATTGGAGCCAGTGTCACTGGTCACATGACACTGACTGGAGAATGAACCTGAGATGTTTTGATAGTGGGGGGAATCTCAGACACAGGGACCTTCTTGCTGTGAGGCCACGGTGCTGCCTTATGTGTGTCCGGTAGAATGCGAGATATGTGATCTGGCACTGATTGAGTCATTTTCAGATGCCATTTTCAGATCTTATTGAATCATCAAATTATACTTTCCTGGATAATTAGTGGACACATAACGCATAATTGTGTTGCGTTAACAGTTTGGTTTCCTAGAAATAACATAGCTTACACTATAGCCAATAAAGCATGTTTTTTGGCATTGTCACGTTTCAAATGGAAAAAGAGCCCTAGTTTGACAAATACATCTTTACATGTTGCTCTCTTAACAGATGTGATGGTATAATTAGAGTATGGATGTCATTACTGTACATTCTTTACAGTATTTATAGTTTGAAGGGTGATTGCAATGTGTGTCATACTATATTGCATCTCCTGGCAACCTTTCATGGCACCAAGTGGACTCATCATGCTGCCAGGGATATAAAAACATATGGCTGTCTTCCACTCCGGCTGTTGGCCAATCTCGTGTTTTTTTTTTCTCTTAATTTTCTTTGCTAATTGTCCTTGCATCACTGATTATGCTTTGTTGCATGGTTGATGTCTCTATGGCTGCCTCTTTTTGTAGTCTCTCTGCCACACTGTCTATGTCTGTACATTTGTCTATCTGAGTCAATATCAATGACCATTGCATTCTCAAAGGGCTGATAGGCCCACTGTTGACCTAGAACTATACAGTGCACTCCCCAGACGTTGACATCCAGTCATCTCCAATCAGGCAAGTTTAATATGTATGAATGTTTACGTATATAATATATTAAATGTTAGAATATGATGGAAGCATATGCTTCCCCCCCCTCCTCTGTTTGCCATTAGCTCCCAACGGACCAGCCCTGACGGCAGGATCGTCGCTGGGTCCGCTCAGACCTTGTGCTTTTAAAACAACAGTGCCACGTTAACAAAAGCAAGATGAGTTTTCCTTTGGCTATCAAGGGCTGCTGCACTGCTCTTTGAAGCAGAACAGTTGTGGGTCGTAGTGTCAGGTGCTCTGTGCAGACCTGTCGCACCCCGCCGATTAATCATCAACTCTCTCTCAATGTACACATAAAGAGATTTAACACTCCTGCGGGTCAAGGACCTTAGCTAAACATGTGGGCTAATGGGTTTAGGACTCCTACATCCCACGTACCTTCATGATAGCCAGACTTAGTTTTAGCCTTAGATTATTGTTCACTTGCCAGTAATTATGTAACACCAGTGAAGCTTTTACATGTTTATATGAATTCAGTCTACATGTCCTGAAACCAGAATATTACATCCCACATGTCCTGGGGGACAGAGATATTCCTTTTATGTTTGGATAATACTGTATGATTGTAATGTATGTGTAAGAGAGAGAGATATTAAACAGGCATTCATGTGTTTGCTTTAAAGTTAAACCTTAAAGGCATGGTCAGTCATTCTTGCTAACTTCCAGCTCAAATCAAAACATTATCGCTCCGCGGTCCTCCGCTGCGGTGGATCACGCATCGAAATGCACTGTGAAGCACAGCGTAGTGCTGCGGTTTGTTGGTACGAGCGGTGTTCGCCATTTTGTTTATATTCCTATTTACGGAGCCAGGGCTGTGTAGAAGTATCTGATAATTTTTTCAACATGCACAGAGAACGGTAAAATAGCAAAATGCGAGGAGATATTTGTTGAATTTGACAAAGTGTATTAGTTTACATTTAGCTTGCAATAGCTGACTATACCTGAAAATCCTGCTGAAGCCAGAGTTTAAAGTGGTTCGGTTGCCTGGAGGGTGTGTAGGACTTATAGTTGACATGCCACTAGCACTGTATGCCTAGAGGTACATCTGTCAGAGCAAGAGCCAGAGTCAGACACACACCTGACGTTGCAATGTGGCCGACTACTCACACCCTAGAGTGTTTCCCCTTGGATCCCTGTGAAGGCCTCTGTTACAACACTGTTCTAATACCGGCTTTCAACTGCCAGGTTGACACTCAAATTGTTGGTTACAAAAAATGGTTGAGAGAAATAGAATCCATAATTTAGGCACTGTTAATCCCTGTAAAATATATCCTCTACCACATTCTAAAAAGGCAAATTCTAGCTAATCTATGGTGTACAGCAGGGCTGTTAAACCTGGGTCCTGGAGGGCCGCTGCCCTGCATGTTTTAGATGTCTCCCTCTTCTAACACACCTGATTCTAATGACCCGTTCATTAGAGTATACATGTATACTGTAAGCTCTCCCATTGGCCCACATACTGTCCTTGCAGTGTTTACTCTCTTTACTGAATCACAGGTTTTGCCATTATGATTTCAATTGCAAAGTTTAAGATTGTAGATTTAAAGGTCAAATAAACTCCTCCTAAATCAGATGTTGGTGCACATTCTCACTTGAGTGTAATGTACATGGTTTAAAGCACATATAATATTATATAAATGTTTATGTAATTATTTTGATTGGTCACTCTAAACATCCCTTAGTGGAGCATTTTTAGGCTTTGTGATTATTACCAATCACCATTTTTGTCATTGAGACTAATTTGGAGCATTCCACAAGTCACAAGATAAACATCAGATGAGAACTCGCAAAATTATTATGAATAAAGATGTGGAGAACATTCCTTTTTGATGATAGATCTCTTATCATTTTTAAATAAATGTCTGTTTTGGATTGCAGCATAAGTGTCTCATTATAACCCACTACAATTTTGCCAAAGGCAGCAGTTGTCTGACACAATTAAATTAACTTCCATTGAAATACCGTAGCTACAAGTAGAGCTCAAAAATCTAGTTTTAAAAAAGGTTGTCAGTGGATATTACAGATATGTATCCATGCGATCCAAAACGTGTTGTCATGCCAACAAACCACATATTCCCTGTTCGACCTTTTCATTCCATCTAATTTGTTGTGTGCAGTTCACTGTTGTTCTTCTACGATGTTATCCTGGTGCCTCACACAGAGCAAGAATGCCAAACATCAACAGATTTTCTGGGTTTCCTAGCAACGGAAAAGAGAGAGACACGGTAATTGCTGGCATTCCTTCTCAGCTCTCAGAACGAGGCAGCTATTAACAGCCAGCAATCGCTTGAAATGGCCTGCAGTCGATGAATGAGCTATGTCTGGTGTTCAGCTTGTGTTCCCGATGCTGTGCGGTGTTCTGCCAACATGTTGTGCATGAATCCTTTAGGGCCTGGCTCTGAGACAACTGGACTGGGTCCACTGAACCCATAGTTGGAGCTACAGATGTTGGGCTAGGCCTATACTATACTGTATCTGTTGGCAGTTTGTTCTACCGTGGCTCTCTGACAGGGTGATTACGGTGCTGTCATGGCTTTGCTGTCAGTGCAAAGGCGGAAAGATACATTTGTCAAGGACGCTATGATATGATATAGTCATAGTCAACAATATCTGCATCTATATCCACCCATTCCTTTAATGCTGAAAAATATATATTTATTTCTGTGTTTATCACCAGAAATATTAATATTGCAGGAAGGCTTGTTACCAATCAATGTATGTGGAATGGCATGCATTTCTGCTCTGGCTAGGATTACATTTTTGTTGTTCCAATCAAAGTTCAGGTGGATGAGGAAACCACGATTTGTGGCAAGGGAGTCCTAATGTGTTCCCATCTTCAGGAGAAAAGCTTTACACGTACACATTCACTTTAAAACGTCCTTAAACCTTTGACGGACAATCCCCAGTACTTTCATGTGTGGTAAACGTGTCACAGCTCACCTGTCAGCAGAAAGGGCTGAGTGCCACTTTAGCATTGCACAGTGCACCGCATGTTCCGTCTTTCTGTTAACATGCAGTGTGGAGGAGCAGCAAGAAGTTGTTTAACGATCAACACACACTGCCTCTGTATCTCAATGAGCACTTTGAGCTCTGTGTTTCCGCTGCTACGAGCTATAGGAGCTCATCGGTAGAACAGCTGGCATTGCAAGAACATGACATACAGAGACACAGACATGTCAGAACGAAACACTGCAGCTATAACAGGGAGATGAGTGTTGTAACAGCATGGTACAAGACCCTTGTTGTTTCGGTTTATAACTCCACCACATCTGATTCCTCACTACTTCTCCCCAGCTATTCTTCTCCTACTTATATTTCCACTCCTACTTCTCCCCAAAATATATAAGTTGATATTAGTTTCTACCCTTCCCCTAGCAGTCACCCTGTGACACCATCCTGCTCTCGTGAGCTTTAGTTTTACTTTGCCATGAGAATCGGTCTGGAAAGCCTCTGAATTATTTTGAATGTGCCCGAGTATCAATGGAACTTTCCAATCAGCGTCGTGTTGATAGCTATACGGCCGTGGGGTAGGTTTGCCGACAGCGAAAACGACCAGATGGTTCATCCAATCAACTGCCAAGTTTTTTTTTTTTAAGTGCCTGCCCTTTATAAACCTGGCCTTGTGACTAACAATTCATCTGGCATGTCAGGTTAACAGTCACCCACACATTTACACAATGGTGTGTTTCAAACATGTTTTTGTAGCAGATATACATAGGGTTCTCTTGGCATTATTGGTAGGCTATGAGGCATTATTTTCATGCACCCTCACAAACCTGTACTCCTTGTTTCTTGGAGTGACCTTACTGAGCTACCCAAATCATAATAACCCTATGAAATGGAACACCACTACACTGAAATGATAGTTTCCTCTTGAAACCCATGAAGATTAAAACGTGAAAAAGCACTTGGTGAATATATATATATATATATATATATATATAAAGTCGGACATTTTAACATTGGAGTCTATGGAGAATCATTCCCTTTTGCAGCAGCCACAAGTGGCCATTCGATGAACTGCAGGGTTTGGCATTTCCGCGTTGTATTCATTAATTTGTCAGCATCAGCAATGGAGGTTCTCGCTTGGCTAAGGCTCATGCTTATAGCAAAATATTTAGGTAATTAATATATTAATATATTTATTACCAAATAAAATAAATGTTATTATACCCGTTGCTTATATTACCTTCAGATCTACAAGCCTTTGTTAATATAGGAAAACTCTGGACAATTTTATTTGGTTATTTTTCATTTAATTTCATGTTCAGAATTAGGCAAACATTTTCAGAACATTTGTCTACATTTGTTTTTCGCTCATTCTGAATAACCAAATGAAAAACATACACAAAAACAAACAAACTGTTGAAACAAATAGGAACAAACAGGGAGTGAAGACTCTGGACACTTCTAACATCTTATTTTATTTCCAGTGGCTGAGACATAACTCTGTCTTGGCAAGCAGTTGATAATTACAGTATGAGACCTTAATCGTATGAACAAGTAGAGGGAGTGGAAGACTGGAACCATAAAGGGTGGAGAGGATGTCGAAAAGAGAAGATGGGGGCGAAAAAACGGTAGTTACGGTACTTTTCTTTATTATCATCCAGTGGCCCAGCGCCTTGTCATCAATGCCTGCAGCCCTAGCAAGCTTAAACTTATAATTTGCTTCTCTCAGGTGGTAATTTATCTAAGGCTGTATGCAGTGACGATAAATCATCCATGGTAAATGCAAGGCAATTGTGTCATAGGAATGCTTCATCAGCAACTTAAAACTGTCTTCACACCGCGGCCCATCTCTGCCTGGACCCATTCCACAGTAGTATAAAGCAGTCCAGCAATACAAAATGGGGCCTGGTAAGATTTCATGCTCTACCAGGGATGCCAGGGTTAAAACTGAGAGTCATTAATCTTCAGTTTTATTTACTTAATATAAATGACTTCTTTACAGTGTTTGTGTCCTGATGTGGCGGGAAGGGATGGGACTTTTACCCTTTATGCAACCCAGAACGACCCAGCGTTCCATGCAAGTCAGTGGGGAGGTCCACAGATGTCACCATAATATTGCCCATTATTTCTCCCCAGGGGAGTTAATGAATATTTTGAGTCAAATTAATTCAGTATTACATTAAATACCTACAATCAGTCTGAGGCCACAACTGTGTTTCTGCAATATGGAGTATTTAATTTGTTTCAGGCCATGCATGGTTGATGTAGCTGTCTGGGAGTACGTCAGCCTCAACAGCAAAATGCCATTGGTGACACGCCCACTTAAAGAGACCATAAGTGTTCCATTTTTGCTTCCATTAAAATGCATTAAAACCCAACGGCCACTGAAGGCGTCGACGTGCGTCAGGAGTTGCCAGATTTTTAGAAAAAAGTTATTTTTACCGGCCAACGCCCACTGGCAGCGTCTGATGCTCATCGACGCCAAAGGTTTAGCACGCGGTTCTATTTCATGGACGTCAAGCCATAAACGTGCATATAATATCTGCGGGTTTCTGAGCTCCTCGGGCAATTTGACTTTACCTTTCAAACGTTGCGTTGCTTGACGCGCCGCCGAAACAACGCGGCCAGTGGGCAGCGGCCTTTACAGCGCTCCATCTTTGTTATAATTCATATATCGTTGCTGACACTTTCACCTTGTTCACACGACACGTTCTTCCTCCCACTAGAGAAGCTATAGTGCTCATCCCAGGCACCTACCAGAAGTGATACATTTGACCAACGAGTGCCAATGAAGTAGTTGGCCAATGAGTCATGGATCGGAATTTATAGAGGCCATTATGTCATGGGTTGAACACCGTGCCGAGATATAAAGAGATAATTGGTTCCTCGCACGTGTCCTAAACCTCCCATGTAAGAGGTTTGTTAGACCCAGATAAACCTCCAGGCTCCCCTTTTCCGCTGTTGCTGTTGGCTCTCGTTTGTTCCTGATAGACATGAGGTAATCGTTCCTGTTTCAGGGAACAGCCCCACTGTTCTGGCTTTTGATTTGCAGCAAACACTAGAGGAGGTCCCCGCTACATTTTGCCCCCCCACCGTGTAAATCAACCCATCCTCAGAGAATCTGTGGTGCATATTCCTCCCCAGATCTTCTTAAGCTGTGGTTATTTGATTCATGTCTCTGGAGCGTGTAATGCTTGTGGGACTTGAGGCTTTATCAAGCTCTAATTCCCATCCCCGAGGGTTTGGGGTTCCTGGGTTGTGGCCAGTCTCTTGAACTGAAGGTCCCAGAACTATTCCGCAGCCAATAGGGATTCCCTTACAGCTTCCTTGTGCTTCCAAATGGCGTGTTCACTAGCAAAGCCATTCATCACCCATGTGGTTTATGTTTGCTGTGTGGTGCTAACAGACAGCCAGAGATCTCACGCTTGCTCTCACCATTAGTCTATTTTGAGGAAACCTGAATCAAATGTTGACCATGTTAATGCGTTTATGTGTTAATGTGTTTTGATGGATTTAATGTGTTCTCTCTAGGTGTGACTGATCAATTTGGGGAATTAGAAATTGTATTTTTGGCTATTAACCATGTATTGTAATCTATTTTGTCCTGCCTACCCTCTCAGGACCAATCATGCAGATTTTTCTTGGCATGATACTTTTTACAGCCAAATTAATGGACTGCAAATTCAAAGTCTTTAGTCTGTAGAAGGCTGGATTGTTATGGCATGATCTGATCTCAATTAGCCACATGTGGCAGCAATACGTACATTTATTTAATTAATGTAACGTTAGCCTTGCTCTAAATTTCACTCCCAAATTTTCTTCCACAAACATGTAAAAGTATAGCGTTATTCTGGAGATAGTTTGTTGATATTTGAACTCAATCAAAACAATAACACCTCTCCCTTCAATGCCATAGGGTGCATTCTCAGAAGCTCTGCCCCACATATTGGAAATGCATTGAGAAAGCTATTGATGTGTGGTGCAGTCGCAACTATTTATTAGAAGTGCTAGATTTTTTTTTCAGCATGCATACAGAGAGGTAAGATAGCACACCGCAAAGAGATATTGTCGAGGGGTGAGAACCAGAAGGGCGGAAGTGATATGTTGGGTGAAACGGAGCTGTGTATATATTAAATTAAAGCGCTTGATGAACTCGTTCTACTGCTAAACGTGCCACAAGTGAATTCTTAATACATTTTGAGTTATTCATTAAAACCCTCCTGTGGCCCCCCTCCTGTAAAAGTTGGAGAAATGGTTCTCACCCCTCGTTTGGTAATTAGCTTATAATCGCTCACTCCACCTTTTACCCTATACTTCTAATCAGACAGACGCCTGTTGGCACAGACGACCGTGGCCAACACATTGACTGGCCTATGATAATGGCCAGTAATGCGTGTATGTGGCTGCGTGTCTAGTTGTTGAAAGACAGATATTGAGCATAGCATCAGTTCAGACAGGCCACACGGTCAAGCCCAAGGCTATAATCTCAGTCATCAGATGGACTCATTGATCTTACTGCCCAGCTGATCTCAATGACCAGACTGCTCAGCTGATCATTTCTAATTACATACTTGACCAAATGTGTTCAGGGCGCCTTGGCCTATCCATTCTTGGCGCTTCCTCTGTTCATATGTTTACAACCCACCTCCGTCCCACCTCCTCCTTTCATGCTGTGTCTGACTTAGTCTATGTCATGGTGTTGTTGTCATTGATGCTTGCCCTGGTCTGTAACCTAAAGGTGGGGGTAGAGATATTTTGCTGCTCTCGCTGCCTAGGGCTGAGGTAGCGGCGAAATATAACTGAAGCTTGCGAGATCAGGAGATCAGTTTTATTTCGCTGCGAGAATCATTCCGGAAAGCCTAGGAATCATTGCGAATGTGTCCGAGTAGCAACTTACAATTAAGGTCATATTGATTGCTATACAGGCGTGGTTTAGGTTTGAATAACCATCTGGCATGTAAGTTTAATGGAAAGGCAGAGAGCTCCCAGAGCAGAGCCACACCGCCTGCTGTAATCATATCTGCAAATGTAAATGAATATTCTCTTTAACTAGAGTGATCCTGATGGAAAATCTGTTCTGTACAGCAAGCATGGCTGGGAAAGGTGTATACAGAGGAGGGATGTGTGGGTGTGTCATCTACGAGTTGGAGCTACCTCTAAAAGTGCCCCTCTGAAACTGTAGCCTGTGGCTACTGAAAACGTACTGGAACTAACTGTATTCTGACCTGTGAGCACTGCAGTCATGCATGTTGGCTGCTACTTAGCTCTGGGATGTCTGCTGTTGCATTTAAATGGATTTCAGGTGCAGGGCAGAAGCCAACTTAGAGGAAAGGTAATTCTGTTTTTATTATACGGGAGAGGTGTTTAAGTGAATGGTGTGCGTTGTTAGGGTAAATTGGCTTAGGCTGTTGCTTTTCAAACTGTGCAGTGTGCTGGTATTGTTCCCCCATTTGTTGTTGGTTATAAAAATAAGGGCACCTGATTTTCTAGTTATTGTTTTATTAAAACACGTCACATCACATCAGTGTTCATAGCACAATTACTGTACGACGATATCGTTGATTGAACCTTTCTTTTGAACAGTTCACTGAATTGATGTTAGGATAATTTGGAGCTTGTCTGTTTCTTCTCTTTTGTAATCAATAATTTTTTTAGTTGGTTCACTGTTAGAACTAATGTAAACAAGGAAAAGGCAAAGACAAAAAACCCTTTCCCTTTGATGCCGTAGGGTGCTTCCTCAGAAGCCCCGCCCCACACCTTGTAAACATATTGCGAAGGCCAGGACATTGTTATGTGTTGCATTCAGCACCACTTTGTTTGTGCTTCTAAATTTCAAAGCGACGGTTGTGTAGAAACACCATATTATGTTCCCAGCATGGGCAGTTATCAGAACGTGGGCAGATACAGTATAAACCGTATTTGACAAAGTGTATTATCTTACAATTGCTTACTATACCTTTTAAAGATACCTCTTGATTTGTATTGTATTCTCTTTAGCGGAAATGGAGATAGGTAGAACATTCACTTCCTCTAAAATGTACACAGTGGCAGTTGAACTATAGTCCCTGTCCATTTACAAGCAATACCCTAAAAGATTAAAGCCAAGCCGTACTGTTTAGCTAGTCTGAAAGAGCAACAAAGCCACGTGTGGAGGAGTTCCCATTAATTTACATCCGGTTCACTTTCATCCCCTAGTCTGAATATCCAAGGTTTATTTTGTAACATATCGTGTTCACCGAGCCCAGATGTGATCCGGGGCGACATCAGACACTGGAACCCTACTGTATGTGCATGCTGCGGCAACACCGCAGTACAGCAGATGGACACCCCAAGCCTCATGAACCCATCCTAATCTCGCAAGCTTCAGTTTGACTTCACTGCGATATCAGTCTGGACAGGCTTTAAACTGTTGCACTTGAGTCGAACCACAGCGGTTCTGACCAACCGGCATCATACTGGCAGCTACGGGCAATTGTGTGGCTTTAACCAAACAGTTACAGACAATCACTGTTAGTTCATCCAATCACCTGCCATATATTTTTGAAGTGCCTGACCTTTTCTAAACAGTTCAGTGGACGGCTTGCCAGATGGTTGTGTGTAACAAAGTTATGATTCCCCGGTCGTGACCCAAGCTGACATGTGAAACCACGCCGTGTCGTCATGCAATACACAGACACACTCCACTCTGAACCAGCCTTCTGGGTTTACTCTTCTGGGTTTACCTTTGCCATGTTATGTTATCTTGTATACCTGGCATGGTCATTAGTCCGATTTGCACAGACCTACTGTACATGCCTACATGAAAGTATCCTAGTATATTTATACATTTGACCTCTGTTATGTGATGTGATGTGATGTATTTTTCCAGGCCAGTTTGCCTGCTTGTGCATGCAAAGGCCCATCTAGAGCATGCATACCTGTGTCTCGGCTATGGATTTACGCACTTGAATTAGACCTTGAGGTTGAATTAGTGTTTGTGTTTGTGTATGCTTGTGTCTACATGGCGTGCAGCGGTGGTGGTCAGCTGTCAGATCATCCCTAGTGTTCTGAACGCGGCCTGTTAACAGTCAACGAGAAGAGAGACATTTGGGATAGACTAATGTGAAAATAACCCGGTGATGTCATCACGTGTTGAAAGCATTCGTCTTGCCCTGGTGTGAACAAATGACATCTGTGCAGATTTTCAGTTGTTTTCCCCACATCGATCTACAGAAGGTCATGGCAATGGTCTTGTAACTTGATTTACATTATTATTTAAGTAGTATAAGTTCTGACATTGTAACAATATCCTGCAATCTTGTCAAGTGTTCTTATCCTTACAACAATGTGCATTCAATCACAGAGAAGAGAAGTTTTACCAAAATAATAATAATATGTAGGAACACATACATACATAAATACATACATAATATGTATGTATATAATATGTCTGAACACTGAACTCTGAACATGAACGGCAGTAACTAACATATACGTACATTCATGTGACAGTTTCCTTATGATAACCTGTGGTTAAGTTAGGTTCAGCTGCCTGAAGCCATCCATACAGAGATGGTGCACAGTAACAATATAATATTCCATCTGCCACTCAAATACAGATGCTTCAAACCCTAATAGTACTGAATTTGACATTGTACCTTGCCTCTGTATACATGCACACACTTTAGTGAACATATTTGTATTTTCCCTCAGGATGACAATGGTTTGGAAATATATGAAGATCTATAGGTGACCTACTGGGTGGTTAAGAGGTTTACTAAAAGGCAAATAATTTGCATGCATGTCAGTTTGCTGTGTAGATTGTGGGATGCTGGTGCTGTAGGCGATGGATCCTGGTTTCTAATCTGTGTTTTTGTTTTTCCTGAAATTTCTTTACCGTTTACGAAACTTTCTTTCATGGGGCCTCATTTATAAAAAAGAAAGAAAACATACAATGAGTTTTCCCTGGTAAGTATGACTTACAAAGTTATTCTTAAAACCTTACTTTTTTTTTTTTTTTTTTTAAATATATTGTATTTTTTCTTTTAAAATTTACACTTGATGAGATAAGAGATACACAAGCTCCCTATTTGGCTGTATGTTTGTCAACCAACCATTTAGTCCACCGAATAGTACGTGTTGCCTTCAATCTCATTTCAGTATTTCTCTTTGTATTTGGTCCATGGCTATTGGTGATGTGAGCGCAGTCGAGAATAAAACTTCCCAAAGTAGTGGTGAACAAACAAATGCTTGCATTTGAATAAAAAGGCAAAAAAGGAAACGCTTAGATGGAGACGTGACAAAAAAATCACTGACAAAGACACAAAATCATTCCCGACAGAGGCTAAAGACCCCCACACAGACAAGGACAGGTGTGGAAGGCCATCCAGTTCAAAAACTACATGTCTACATGTTGCTTACATGTTGACTGTACGTGATACATTTAGACAAACATGTTAACACATTAACAACACCTTGACAACACACATTTAACTTGTATGATTTTGAACTGGATGGCCGTCCATAGACAGGTGCAAATTGAGTATCTAGTAATTGATAGTTTGCTGTGAGGCTGGGCAGAGTTTGTGATACGGACGGCAGCAGGTTGATGGCTAGTACGCCAGCGAGGATGAATAGAAAAGGCAGGTATCATTCCAAGCAGTAGCCAAGGACTTACAATTCCTGACGAAATTTCACAGGTGTGGAAGTTACAAATGGTCTTCTTACAACCTGCGTGAGCAAGTTGGTTTTATGCTCAATATCTTTTATGAATCAAACGTAAGCACAGGATGAGGCCAAAGGCCTTTCTAGTCCTAATTAATATCATCTGATTAAATCCAGGCTCGGGTTTGTCATGTAGTCAGAACAGAAATGCGATTGAAAGATCTGGCTCTGACTGAAGGGACTGACTTGAAGGGACTGACTGACCTGTGCCCAAGACAATAATGGGACGCCGTCGGAGAGATACAAATATCTCCCGGACAGTATGGGAGATAAGAGGTACAGCACTGGCCATAGGGGATCCGGTGTCAGCTTATCAGCAAGGCTTGGCTGGCTGTATAGAGAAGGGGTCTTTGTCTCCAGGTCTTACACTGGCTGCTGTTGTCAACCAGCCAACACACAGATAAATGCTGGCTATTACTGGACTTCATTTAAGACCGATTTGATACTATCAAGCTATTATCCTATCATTTGCTTTTGATTAAAAAAATGTTTGATGTTATCATTAATAAATATAGTCTAGAGGATTTTATAGAACCCGTTGTAGGAATCAGACATGCAGTACTTGTGACAGAAAATACAGTATTTACTGTGTACATTTACAGGATCTGGCATCAGTTTGTCTCACTTGTGGACGCAATTTATCTAGAAATGCAACAATTGTTTGGCAGGACGTCCCTGTGTTGCTGTCAATGGTGCAGACAGATTGCAAAAGCCACGGTGCGCAATGCTAGTAAGCGGTTGTAAAAAAAAATAATTGTTTTTGTAAATGGGGAATGCTAATCGTCCCATAGAAAGACTTTGTCCTCCAGAAGTCAACAGCCACAGCAGTATATAGCCGCACAATAACATCCTATCCACATTTTTAATTACACAAAGTAAACAATACTCCACAAAACACTAGCAGACCACAGCAGGCCATGTGACCACACTTGCGTTCTAACCATTTTTGTCTATTTTGACAGAACGTGTATCTTCGTCGGGGAGGTGCCAGAGGAGATGGGACTGTAAATCCTGGGAACCGTCGAGGGGGTACGGTGGGCCGAGGGGACGTTTTTGTGGTGGACGAGGACATTGACCTGCTGGATCCAACCTTCCATAGCGAAGGGGGCGACGTCAACCCCCAGTGGAAGCCTGCCGGACAGAACGACAAGGGAGGTCGCGCCGAAGGCAAGCCTGAATCCTCAACCAAGCACGTTGAGGAGAACATCACCACAGACAAGAAGGAAACTGACTCAGCAGGGAGGGTTGGACCACGGTTTCCTGGGAAACCATCTGATGATGACATTATTGACCTGGACATCACCAGAAACACATCCAAGAAACCGTCAGTGCATTTTCCGCCTCCCAGATTTCCCTTAGACAACAAGCTCCTGGACGCGATGGACGGGAAGGGTGACGGAGCCTCATCCTCGTCACATGACCGCTTCATGCCCACCTCTGTTCCCCTCGCAAAAGCAGTAGCTGATAAAACTAGACCCGTCACAACGGAAAACCCTGCGCGACCTGACCAAAGAAATAAACAGAGTGGTAGCCACCCACCCAAGGAGCACCCAAGCACTGTGACCATTGTATCCAGAGATGGAGACCTGGTCCTGGGATCAAATGGCAGGAGTTACAGGCTCCAGAGAGGGCCTCCAGGAAGGATGGGTGCCCCGGGGAAGGAAGTGAGTAGTTTTCTTCCCTTTATTTGGCATTAAAAGCACTACGCTGTGGAGATTGCACAAGCTGTTCTTCATTATTTGCAATCTGATCTGAATCAAAAGAGGTCAGGCCGCTCAAACAGAACAAGGGCTTTATACTTCAACGCAAGTGTCAGCGCCATCTGTCATTACTTCACTCTGCACGACAATTACTGTATGACTTGCTTGCATTCAACCAACATCATTAGGGCAAGGGGAATACAGTCAGTTCCCGCTATTTAATTGGACTGTTTGCCCACTTTAAGAGGTGGGTCACCCCTCCTATTTATTCATCTGGGCCTGTCTGGGTCTGTTCCTGGAGGATATGTGCTGTAAAATCCTCAGGATCGCTCAGCATGATTAGTGCGATTGAAGCCGGCTGTAGGCAACATGAAGGAAGATGTCCAGCAGAACAGGAATAAAGACATGCAGTCTGGAGGCCTGTAATAATAAATCCTCCCCCTTTCTGTCCCTCTGCATGTACACCCTCCCTGGGCACACACAGTGCATGTTGTCTGCTGTTGGCAGTCAAGCGAAACAAGTTTAGCCGGTTATAGGACAAAGTTCTTATTTCTTTAATCTGATTCCTTTAACCATTTTATATTCTGTACGTTGTTGTTCTGTATTTCTGTATTATTATTATTATTATTATTATTATTACTGGTAACACTTTAGAAAGTGTTACATTATTATTATTATTATTATTATTATTATTATTATTATTATAACGACAAGTATCTGGGTACATTCATGGCTCATTCATGAATAAATAGAAATCAATAAAAACATTTTGGCTTCACAGTCTAGAGCAGGGGTGCCCAATCCTGGTCCTGGAGAGCTACCGCCCTGCATGTTTTAGATGTCTCCCTGCTCCAACACACCTGAATCAAATCAATGGGCTTCTGCAGAGACTGATAACG
>JAODUK010024079.1:0-24586 GCA_027564635.1 Typhlichthys eigenmanni
TGTTTTTTCCCCCCCCCCCCCCCCCATCATGACTCTGCAAGTTTGGTTACAAACTCATATCACTGCAAAGCATTAATGTAAGTGCAAATACAGCCAAAAGCAAAACAAAGCTAATCAAAATTATAAGGACATATTTTTGGGGCAATACACAATGCACAAATACACAGCAGGAATGATTAATCGAGTGCGAGGTAAAACACTAAAATAAATAAATAAAACGAAAAATGTCACAGTCGTGTCTAAGACACAATGAGGAATCGACGATGTGACTAACAAGTGCTGTCCAAATACAGGATCACTGCTCTCTGAGCTAAAACACCCGTGTTACGGAGGTACTGATGAGCCTAACCAATTACAATACACTTATCGCACAACATGTTAACCGAAGGAACAAAGCGGCACTGATTTCAGAAGTCAAACAAAAGCACATTGACAGGGAAAAGCATTACGGATGTGTACTTTCCCTGTCTAGAGGCACGGTTATTCAGTATAAGCCGATCAGCTATCTGAGCCATTACAAGGCAGAGGGAAATTTTGGTCAGCTGACTTGCTTGTTACATAGAATATAAGCCTTGGATGGAAATGTACAGATGGTGGGTAAACAACAAACTGTTTTTAAGCACAGAAGCAGCATCACATTCCTCTGGGAACTTGCACCAGATGTGTAGAGCAGGATGAGCAGCACAAACGTACTGAGATCGGGCAGCCTGAATAGAAAAGTCAGCATGAGGATTCAAGGCTCCATCAACCATAGTGAGGGTCAGCATCTCTGGGGATAAGCTATTTACACCGTGCAAACAGCAGCGGTACTGTGAATCAGTTACACCAGTCACAGTACTCCAGATAGGAGACTATCAAAGTTCTCTCCTGCCCATTGTTAACGTCCAAGCCCAAGAACAACAACAAACAAAATAACAAGCTAATCCACATCAACAGATTGCCCCATTCCGTGCCTAATGAACTATTCTCACAGCTTTACTTTAATGTCCGGCAACCTGGTCGACCCGGGGGACTCCCGTCCCCCTCCCGCCTCTCTTCAGACGTTAATCGGTCTCCAGCGGTCGCTCTCAACACTGTTGCTGCCGTAGGGCCCCGAGACTACATCGTCCAGGTAGGCCCCCATCATGCCAGGCATGCCCGGGCCCGAGCCATCAATCTGTGTAGAGGAGTAGTAGAGGCCCTGGTCAGCCAGGTCCTTGCGGCCCAGGCCAGCAGAAGACGTGGGCGGGAGGTGGACATCGCTGTCCTCTGGCTCGTCTACCTGGGACTTGTACGAGAAGAGGATTTTGGGCTCCGACCTGAGATGGATGGAACAGTACAAACACACGGGGAGGGGGGTGGTCTAATTATTTTAATTGTTTTTGATAAACTAGTCCAGCCTCTGGTCGCTTTTTGATGACCAAACATACGTACCCAAAAAATCCTTTGAGGAATGTGATGTATATGAGCGGCGCAAAGATGGAGAAGTAGAGGAATGTAGTGACGTCCACGCAGCTTGTTTAGGGAAGACAAAAACACCAAGATGTCACCTGATCAGACCCATTACAAATACACATATGGCATCAAAACAAACAACCAATGAACACACAGCACAAGTTGTTGACATCAAAGCTTAAAGCAAATTAATCATTCGAGGTGAGCAAGGGTGATTTGTTACAAATGTTCTGATATATAAAAAATATTAAAATAAATCCAAACATAATCTATTTTCAAAGTAGAAAGCCTGAAGTTATTTGTAACCATATTTTATGTAAACATAATGAATGGAAAGGACAAGAAATAACAGCTTTTACTGGTAAGTGTAATGGTCGTCAGCTAAGAGCTAATATGAAAAGCAGACAGACCATAGTCCTTCTAGGATGTCGGCACAGAGAAGGGCACTGCCCAGGCCTTGCACTAGGTTCAGTAAAGCCAGGATTCCAGCATACACGTAGAAACTCTTCTTAGCTAAAAAAGGAACCAGAACTTGAATTAAGACACAGCTGCCAGTGCCAACACCCTCTTAAACGTGTCCTACTGAAACAGCAAGCATTCAAAGATGTAGTCTACCGCTTTGTCTTCAATTTACATTTGTTCAAACATAACCGCAGTAATTTGGTGATAAAAGGGAACTATAATTAGTTACATAAGGTACTAAGGTATTTTATGACAAAATATTATGTATTTGTGTGTTAAATGTTATATTGTACAGACTGTGTGAGTCATTGCCATTGAGTGGCTAATTAACACCCCCTCTCAATTTTAGTAATAGATAGAAAGAAGAAAGTAAAACCAGCTGTATGCATGGCTAAAATATTTAGTAATTTCTTCTTTTTCTAATGGTAGCATATAACTTACATGGGAGAGATATCCTCTCTCTCACTGGAGTTTTTGGTAAAATGACAATCAGTGAGTACACCTGTGGGGTAAAATAAAAAAATGTTAAGGATAAAACGAGTTGAGGAGATGCTAAATCTGTTTCGACATGGCAGATATATCCTGCTTCGGTGCTGCTAATAATACTGTATTGGTACACACCAGGAAGAAGAAGCACGAGCTAGCCAACCAGAAATGGCGTCCTCCGTGGCCATAAATATTAAAGTCCTCTGCAGAGAGATGTCCATCTGGATATAGGATTTCTAGTGTACCCTGAGAAAACAGCATTAACGTATTATTAATGAATAGAAAAATTATATTAACAATGTAACCTAATTTGACCTTTGCTTAATGAAATTGATTGCACACTATACATTACCTTAAAAATAAAATGTATACAGATTTTTTATGTATTCTCATGGTATTACATGGAATTATTACCAATACTGCCGCCAAAATAATAGGTTTGCCCACACCTAACAGCTCAATTATAAGACCATAACATGCATTGAGGGTACAGCAACAGGTCCCTTAGGTGACTAAGAGCTCGCTTTGGCAAAAGCCTAGTGCCCGCAGCCTTAGAGGCCCTAAACAAGGTGCCTAGGTAAAGGAACTACAACTACTGTTGCTCTAACCTGTTCTTTTTTTCAATGGTGTCTGCTGTCTATGGTGTTTTATATGTGGATACTATGTATGCACTGTATGCTGTGGTGATGTACAGTGGTGTGAGAACACATTTCCCTCTTGGGATAATAAAATTAACTTGTGATAATTTATGTCAGTGCATTCCAAGTGTTCACATCTCTTCGACAGAACGCTGATGACATTTTCAAAAGCCTATTAATAACCGATGATACCTGTGTAATAGAGTAGGCCAGAGCCAGTACAGCCGTGATGGCAAGCACACGCTTTATGCTGGACTTACTCTCCAGGTGGCCTGGTCAAAAAAGGAGAAAGGAAACATGTTTACAACAGGCAATAAATATGAAGGACTTCCCCTACGTATAGACGCATGGTATCTGAATAGACCAATCACCAAGAGAACGCATGCATATCAAAAACAGTTGAGAACATGAAACTAAAACTCTTAAAAAAAATAAAAAAGGTTTGTGTAAACAAGAATTGAAACCAGACAGGCATCAGCAATTACAAACAAACAGAAAATGATTGTGTTAATACGGTATATTTGTGTACGTACTACTCAGAGCCATGGAAATAACAGTTACGCCAACGGAAGTTCGAAATTGTCAACGGTCACATGGTTCATGGAGAGGCAAAACCTATGGCAAAATAGTTCCAGGAAGTGCTTGGTGGGCAATTTGTTCATCCATCTTCTCCCGCTTATCTGGAGACGGGTCGCAAGGGCAGCAGCTCCAGCAAGGGACCCCGAACGTCCCTTTCTCGAGCTACATTAGCAAGCTCTGACTGGGGGATCCCGAGACATTCCCAGCCAGTGTGGAGATATAATCCCTCCACCTAGGCCTGGGTCTATATGTGTGTGTGTCTGTCTGTATATATTCTTATTACTAGTCAATAAATACACTGATTTTACATTTAAAATTTAATTTATACTTAGTATAAGGCTAACGAGGCTCCGTTGCTGTGAAAAAAAGTAAATTGGAGTGAACGGAGATGACGCAACTCTCTCTCTTTACATGGCTCTGGTACTGTTCATGTAAACGTTGAGACAAAAAGTTTCAAAATGTAATACCACGTCCAGACAGTAACACCCAGACCACTAGACCACCCTGCCCCTTCTAAGACATAAGACATGAGTTAGAGGTTAGGCATCTTGCTCAAGGATGCTTACAGGTAGGTCAACACTTGAACCCACAACCTTCCGGCTAGGAGCCCAACACCCAGACCACTAGACCACCCTGCCCCCTCTAAGACATGTGACCAGTGGGAACCGTGCAGAGATAAAACGTACCAAAAGCCAGTCCCAGGATGACAACGCTCAGCTCAATAGTTAGCAGGAAGAAGCGCGTTATCTCCCACAGCACCTAGAAAGCAGAACAACAAGTTGGCAACATCACAATGAGTAGCCATCATCTTCACCAAGTCACCACAGCCCATCACATTGTACAGAACACAGCACATGAAAAGCAGCCTGCCTGGGAACAGAAAGTCACCATGGGGTATTTAGCCAGCATGTAAGGAAGGAATGTCCCACGTGTTTGTTTTGAAAGCATTACAAAGGCATGCAGTAGTTCATATCAGTATTTCTGGGAATTTGATTTTCCTGTTGTGACAGGAAAATGTAGTTCCAAATTATATTTACCCAGTGAGCTGAATCTACACATAACTAATACATTTTTAATGAAAACCGCTTCACATTTAATATTTAAGGCACGGTTAGAATATTGTGTGATAGTAGGCCTGTCACGATAACGATATATTGCCCCAGAAATAATTGTGATAAACGATAGCATTATGAGAATCATGTAAACAATGTTGTTCCGCTATTGTCATGTGATTGGTTAAACCAATTTCGTCGTTTTAAGTATTAAAAATAAAATAATGTATAAAATAGCACATTTTCGCATATATTCTTCCAAAAGTAATTGACTGTACTTATGCAGTCGTCTGGGGAAAACACCTATTAAAACCTGTTATGTCAGCAACAGGCATGCAAACACAGGCAATATTACGAACGTCTGCAAAACTGAGGTGATGTCCATATATTGCACAATAGGTCGATATAGTAATTATTGAAACAGGCCTACACACACACACTACATATATAGTACTTATATTAATATTATGCGTGGGAACCCTTACCTTATCTATGAGGGTGGCGGCGTTTGATGCACTAACTGTCATCGAAACTATGGCTCTGATGATTCCTACTGTTGCCACTACAAAGACCTAACACACACACACACACACACACACACACACACACACACTTAAAGATGATTAAATGGCTCAATTAAATTGCCCATGAGTCTGTTTAATAACGTGTTACATAACAAGAATTAGTGTGTGAAATCACACACTAAAATGCGTTTTTTGAGCTGTAAACGAAGTAATAGGATTGATCTGTGATGAGACACATCAATGCTGGTGCAGACAGTCATGTCCAGAGTCATGTCCACACAGAGTCATGTCCAGACAGAGTCATATCTAGATAGAGTCACGTCCAGACAGAGTCATAACTAAACAGAGTAATGCCCACACAGTCACGTCCAGAGAGAATCATGTCCAGAGAGAGTCATATCTAGATAGAGTCATATCTAGACAGAGTCACGTCCAGACAGAGTCACGTCCAGACAGAGTCATATCTAGATAGAGTCACGTCCAGCCAGAGTCATAACTAAACAGAGTAATGCCCACACAGTCACGTCCAGAGAGAATCATGTCCAGAGAGAATCACGTCCAGAGAGAATCACGTCCAGACAGAGTCATAACTAAACAGAGTAATGCCCATAGAGTCACGTCCAGAGAGAGTCACGTCCAGAGAGAGTCACGTCCAGACAGTGGCTGTTAAGGGTGGTAGGTTTATAGTATTGGATCTCCTCCATATATGCAGCTGAGTAGGCTACTGTTGAAGTCAAATGACAAATGGCCAACACAAAATTTAACCAGGGCCAAATTGATCAGGCACTGCCATCGATGTATGCATGACATTTGCTGTTAGGCCGATGGCTGTCAATGACTATACATCTTTATACTCCCCTCCTCCATAATCATCAGTTTCACGTTGTGTGTGTGTCTGTGTGCGTGTGTGCGTGCGTGCGTGTGTACATGTGTGTTTAATTTTGAAATAAATTCTCCACAGAGCTTGAGGCACATACCAGCAGATAGAAGGTGATGAAGATGGGACTGGAGGTGAGTCTGATCTTTGCCCTGGCAGAGGGCAGCTTCCACATCAGGAACACTAAGAAGGCCACATTGGGCACCAGCAGCAGAAGGTCCCAGTACCTTACCCTAAGACAGAACAACAGTTGAGCTAGAAAAGCAGGTGGAACAACAGATCTTACATAGCAGTATTCTGGCTCCGCCTCCCTATTGCTCCCAGCTCGATTTGTTTTGGCTGAGATTACAGTCTGGAAACCATGTTCACATTAGCGTTCGCACAGCCGACCCAATCGCCTGCAGGGTGCAGAATGAAAGAAAGCGCGACGACATCGAAGTCAAGTGTGTTTCAAAATGGTTGTATGCTAGACGAGGCGATCATAACAGTTGTAGCAATGACCATAGGTTAAGCGCTGTCCTTTCAAAATAGTTTCCAAATTAACCAGGAGGTAGGAGGCAACGACTGCGAACACTTCCCAGTAGAGCGTGGCCAGACTGTATTCACATAGTGAATATTGTGTCTGGTAACCGGGCTAACACATCAGGGCACATTGCACCAAATACTGAAAAGAAAATTAATGCTTGCTTACAACTAGTGATGGCACGATCCAGTTTTTTCAGTCGCGATACGATACAGATACTGACACTTTGGGTATCGGCCGATACAGAGTACCGATCCAATTCCCGTGTTAAATTAAGTTTTAAGTTAAGTTGCAAAGTAAATGACAGACCATCTCTATTTTAGGACTTAGACGCATTTTTGAAACCTGCTGCTGATAGTGTGGCCTGGGTAGGTTAGACATGGCTGATGCTTGACAGTAGACCTAAGCGTGTACATTTATTTTAATTGGATAAACCCCATGGATCGGTTACAAATGTCAAATTGTCACAGATACAGATTCAGCTATTTCAGTCAGTATCGGATCAATTTTCGATCTCAGTATCATATCGGTGCCATCCCTACTTACAACACAAGCAAATCTGATCTAGTCTCCCCGTTTAATTAAATCCCTCTTACCTGGAGGTTCCAATGTCCTCATACAAAACCTGCAGACATTTTTGAGGCTTGCTGATGTTGGCCTCATGGGCAGGTTGCCACGTTGAAAACGATGACTCGTTCTCCTCAGGTGTGGGCACAACACTGCCATTGTAATGAGCAAATCTCACCAAAGCAACCTCTGTCGGCAGCATGATATCCAAGTCTGCGGGAGGGATCATTTATCTTTGTAGTACTATTATTTTTGGAACAGTTCAGGTACACTCAAAACTACGTGATTCATAGTATATACAAGATGGCTATATTAAAAAAATAACTATATATATATATATATATAAGAATTTTCAATGTTTAGGATAACTATTAATGCAGGGCTGGGGGGGCATGGAGGTTATCTAGTTGTTGAACCAGGCCATCTCTCCATGCCAAGACAAACATTATGTTGCAGGATGATGTAACACCAAATTAATGAAAACTACAAAGCATCCAAACCCATATAAGAGTACTGCCTTGCCTGTAGAAACTACGTCAGATGTGTTTTTGGCAGCGCGCTATCAACCAGATAAAGCTACAGTACATCTAGCTTTCTATTTAGCTAGCAAAACCTGACAATGTTTCCAAGATAATATTCAAAGTGATTATATGGGAATGTAACATAACATATAACGATAGCTGGATTGTCAAAGCATAGAAGAAGAGGGGGTCATGTCTCAAGATCTGCAGTACAGGGATGAAAATAAACAACGATAGGGATATGACGCTGGCCCCAGCTCAGTAAAAACTTAACATGGGAGAATATAAGCATCTTACCGAAGGAGAAGTCTTAAATGCAAGATCGTCTTCACAAAACATTCAATTAGAACACGAAATATACACTACGGTCAATAAAATAAACACATAACAACATCGCAGAGCAGAGCCTACTTCCCAAATCCCCAAGGTGGTCAGGTGACACTTTCCTTTCGCAAATATGACGTCACGTCTATCGCGAGATCACGTACATGTAAGGACTGGAGCTGCGTTCAAAAAACGCACGTTAGCGACGTTAGCTGAACATTTTCAATGTCAATGTCAATAATTCACAAAAGCAAAGGCTTAATTAAAATAAAAACGTAAACCTTTTTATACGGATGTCACCATGTTCCTTCAGCTAGTCTTGCATCAAGATCAAGACATTTTTAATCACCAGGCATGAATTATCTCTTAATTATCCACACAGTGGCTATTAATCCATTGATGTGTGTATATTTAATAATGTTATGATTAATAAATTATGTATATTCTGATATGGCATTAAACAAGTATGAATCATTATACTGATTATCATAATTATCTATGATAGCCATACTTGGCTTCTTACTACACTCATCAATGCAAAATAATGAAAAGAACATAAAAAGTTTCATTTTTATTTACAAAAGCAAACAGTAGAAAGGGTAAAAAAGCAGAAGGGGCAAACCACAAGTTATAGAATCGTTTTACCTAAACACGAAACAATGGCTACATTCTGACGCAATTGAATGCACTGTACCTAAGAATATACACACTGAAACAAAGCACATCTAGTGCCATTAAAGGCTTTACGTATGATCTTTTATCTGTCACTAAGTTACTGTTACACTAAGCATAAGCACACAAGCAGCCCACACCTTAACAAATGCGTTGTTGGCCACGCACACACAGCAGAAAAAAAAAAAAAAAACAGAGACACTCGGTGTGATGTCATAACACTACTCTTTACATAGAACATAATTGTTTGCTTGTGTGTAAAATATTATTTAGGACCTTTAATACAGATATAGGTTGTGTTAATGGAAGATTCAATTGTAACTGGACACCAGCTTTAGGTCTTCAATTTTGAAAAACGCTCAAAAGCTGTTCAGGAAATGACTGAGGGGCTTAGAGGGGAGTCCCGTTAGCAATAATGTTAACACCTATTTTGTCAATATTTAACATCAGTATGTTGTGTGTCATCAGTCACCACTGTGCAGTCTTATTTAGTTTACAGCTCAAACAACACAATGTAGGGTGCAGTTACACTTTACGTTATATATAAAAAATGTTTAGGAGCAGATAGTAACACGGGCCTTGGGCTGCCCAGACATCATCCTGTAGGCCAGGTGCACTGGCTCTGTTAGGTTACACTTAAAGGTATACACGTGAGTCTTTCCACTGCTGGCACTGACATTGTAGAAGCTCAGTCTGTGGGTCTTGAAGCTCAGCCTGATCTCCAGCTTGCGCGACACCGTGGTCCTCTTCAGCGGCACGTCGTGGCCCTGCTCAAATGCCCTCAGCAGGTTCTCGTGCCACATCAGGCACCAGGAGCTACGGCTGCTCTCCAGGGCACTGGGCAGACCGCCGCGGGGTAGCTTTCCGCTGTAGCACACCCCAACGATCCACGGAGACTCCTCCAGTTCCACCACCCAGCAGTGCTCACCACCATAGAAGCTCTGGGTGCTGAGAACTTGAAAAAAGCTGGTGAACCTCTGAGAAGACGACGAGCAGGGCCGCTTTGTGGCGCTGAACGTCACCGTTTTCAGGTCCGCCGACAGCACAAGGTTGGGGTGGGCCGTTTCAGGGTCAAAGGTTATCTCAGAAGGGTTCACTACGTTTCGTAGGGAGCGCTGAATCTCCGCTATGCCTTCCCTCATACCGGCGCTCAACTGTTCCAGCGAGGAACAAGCTCGCGCAGGGTTCACGCCGGACTCAACGTCATCTGTCGAGGGCTCCGCAGGCTTGGCCATGAGCTCTGCAATGTGTGGCTGTAGATCGTTTAGATCCTCGTTAAATACAGCCCGGTCCCCTTCGGTCAACAGGGATTCAGCACTGAGCATGGCCTTTCTCAGCTGCTCCGTCAGCTCAGAGGCTTGGCTTACTCGTCCACGTACACTAGCCTCACCAGGGGTAAGCTCTTCTTCAATTAACTTAGTCACGTCTGCGGCGTAGCTCTGAGATAAAGCCATCAGTCCTTCTAACAACTTGGCCACGCCCTCTCGCAGCTGCGCATTAGCGGTGCTGACCTCGGTCTCCCGTTCCTCCTCCTTGTTCAACACACCCTGTGCCATCTCCAGCTTGAGGGTCAACTCTGTGACTTGAGATGCCAGTTGAAATTTTGGTTCCTCCAATTCCTTCATGTCTTTTGTGGTGTCTTGCACTCGCCCTGTGGATCCAAATCCAATCTGAGACCCTTCTTCTCCCTTATAATCCTGGACACTAGTCTGCACTAACAGTTTATGGCCTTTTAAATTGTGTGAGCTTTCTAGCTTTTCCTGACAAAGATCTGCTTCTTTTGTTGTAGAGCAAGCTTCCGTGTCCAATGATGCATCACTGTCTTCACTTTTGTTTGTGTGTGACTTCATTTTCTCCGAGTTAGATTTGTACGTCTCAACGATGCTGCGTATTTTGAAGTTTTTCACCAGGGCTTTGGTTCCCTGGTACACAGCCTGGCACTCTGGACAGCAGAGGTGATCAAGGCCTGCACCCATGGTCTGGAGGCAAGCCCAACAGTAGATATGACCACAGGGCAGAGACATTGGCTCAGTGAACAGCTGCAGGCAAATCGGGCAAGTAAGATGCAAAGCTAGCTGACTGTTGTCAGAAAAATCTTCTTTGGCCTCTTTAAATGACATGATGAAGTATTCTGGAAATGTAGAGAATGTACAATACATGTAAATTAAATAGCCTATATAAGTTAGTGCCAGCAAAGACATTTTAAGTGGCCTAGCCACTGTTAACAAGTTCTAACTCAGGAATACACTATTCAGTAAATGGTCATCCTAAAATAAAATGGTAGCCTATAATGTCACCACTTTTAGGAGGATCCCCCCCCCCCCCCATAAGGATTTGGACGGTTGGCTTGCATTCCAACAAAATTAATTATATAATATTATAGGCTAGATATATATGTTAAATATAACTGGTGTTGCCGTGTTGGGATGTAAGTTGCATTCATTCAATTGTAAATGCCCCCACCACAGGTGAGCAAAGTCCGGGCCTATCCCATCTTAATTTGTTTGTTGTGTTTTTAGGTTTCGTTTCCAAGTAACATGCGATACAAAATAATGTAACATACCATTGTTTAACATATCAAAATAGTTTTAATGGTCTGAAAATATTGACTTTTATTTGCGTAGCCTACATGTTTTTGCTATGTGTAAATAATTGCAGCCAGCACTTGCCTACGGTATTTGATCAATAATGTGACATCATGCACTACTTACCAACTGTTGAAATTGTAGTCGCTGAGCAAAATAAATATTGTTTTCGGTGCGTCTCAAAATAACGGCATGTACTGTAGTGAGAACAAATATACAATATATATAGATTTCCTGTTGTTGTCAATGTGTCAATATCGCATCACAGCTTGCCACTGCTGACGTTTGCGCGCTTGCCTCTTTTGCTCGGGGCGGCGGGGGGGGGGGTGTGGCGGGACTGCAACCTGATTGGCCGGCGAGTGCGTTTCCTTGGAAGGTTGAAACAAACGAACAGCTGGCCAATCAGGTCGCTGATTTACCCGGACACCCTGCAAAAAAGAAAAGTAGCTGCCTGTTCTGTTCAATCACTGAAGTTATATCACCTACAGTACACCATCCCGTTTATGCTACCTAGGGACAGACAGCATATATACACATTCCAGCAATTGGATACTCCACAGCCACAGCCGCCTGAAAAAAAAATAAAAAAGAATAAATACTTTATTTTATATTTTAATAAAGTTTTTATTAAAAAACACTATAAGGTCCACAGTATTCCCCGGTTCAAAGGCAACATTTTTCCACAGAGTCCATTACTATTTTGTATGACATAAAAAGATCAAAAAACAATAAATATATAGTAAATTCTAACATACTGCTTAAATAAATCTGGAATGTAACTTAGTATTACTCTCAGCCACCTACCCCCACCCATAATGTCCTATAATAACTATAAACCCTGTAGTGCAGGGGTCCCCAAGCCTAGTCCTGGAGGGCCGCAGCCCTGCATGTTTTAGATGTCTCCCTGCTCCAACACACCTGATTCAGATTAATTGGTCATTATAACGAGCTATTCATGTGAATCAGCTGTGTTGGAGCAGGGAGACATATAAAACATGCAGGGCTGCGGCCGTCCAGGACCAGGCTTGGGAGCCACTGCTGTAGTGCATTAGCTCCACTTTAAAGATAAACCCAATAATCTAACACTAGCCAAAATGATTGTCCGGGCTGCAGATCCACTTCACAATAGTTCATGCTTGGTGCCTGATGGTTTTGCTGCAAGGTCTTAGACAGCATTGCTCCGACCAGATATCCAATCACAGTACATCAGGGGTGCCCAACTCCGGTCCTGGAGGGCCCCTATCCTGCATGTTTTAGATGTCTCCCTGCTCCAACACACCTGAATCAAATCAAAGGGCTTCTGCAGAGACTGATAACGAGCCATTCATTAGAATCAGGTGTGTTGGAGCAGGTAGACATCTAAAACATGCAGGACAGTAGCTCTCCAGGTCCAGGGTTGGGCACCCTTGCAGTACATCATTCTCCCACTCTACTAGGCCAAAATTCATTTTGAAGGGAAAATCAAACAAACAACAACCATTTTCAGAAGATGCGTGTCTCTAACATGGTATGAAACTACCTGTAAATAAATTACACTCATGCCTAAAGAGACAAGCTGAAATGTTTATGTAGTAAAGGTAGGCCTTCTAACAATGCATTTCAGGCCAACACAAGATTAGTTTGGCACATGTAGTGCTAGGAAACTACAGTAAAATAAGACATACAAGTGGAAAACACCAGCTAATAATACAGTATCTGAACTGCAGGTGCAGCAGTTAAATAGTTACAGCATTTATTCAACCATACATTCATAGTGTGACTGTTTGCATGAGTGTACATGGAAAGGCCAAATGCATTTAGCTGAATTTGTACGGTCGATAAAAAGGCACCATGGAGCTAGCGACCGTTATTTGGTATAATAAATACAGTGCTCAGGAAGGAGAAACGCGTGGAAGAAAAGGGTCAAACGAGACAACTAGATATCTATAGCAAAAGGCAGAAGGATGCCGAGTGCCATCTACAGCAGTGCGTCCAAGTCAAGCGGTGGCAGTGGCTCTCTCCAGTAGGAGAAGTGGCTGTACTCCGGGCAGTGGAAGGCGGACCTGGTACATCCCCTGGTAGGAAGCACTGGGAAGAAATGCTCCACCAGCTCACTGAGGTGGTTATACCTTAAAAACACACACACACTCTCTTAGGTCCTCTACCTGGTTATGCTGCAATTAATTTGTAACGAGCCAACTGTGTACAAATGTGAGCCACATGGTTTTATACATCAGAATTTTTTTTGGTTCCGAGGTTAAGGTGTACGCAATGTTTTACAATGGAATCTACACTGAGGTTTATAAATGAGGCCCCAGGTCCCTGTAACACAGGCACATAGGGGTATGCCCATGAAGCTGTGATGCATTGTTACACTCAAACACATTCTGTCTCCTCGCACTTCGCTAGTTTACCGTTCTCTGTGCGTGCTGAAAAAAAAGAATCTGATACTGGCGCCGTAAATAGAAACATAAACAAAGTGGCGAACACCGCTCACATCAACATAGCAGTCGTACTACATTTTGCTTCACAATGTGTTTCAATGTGTGGGGCGGCGCCGCGGAGGGATATCGTTTTGATTCGAGCTTGAAGTTAGCAAGCGTTCTCGAGAATGACTAAACTTTAAACTTTTAATAAATGCACATTTAATAAAATCATACTAAATGTGTGTTTCATTCTCCATAATTATGTTGATCCGATATTGCACACATTCCCCTCTGTGCTGTACATCTACTAGGTGAATTAATCTGCTGTACTTACGAAGACTTGCTCCCTTTGTTCTTCTCCTGGATGAGCTCTCCTTTTGGGTTGACAGTAAAAATCCTGGTTTCAGGAACGCCAACTTCCTTATAAGCATAGGCATCCTGCAAACAGAATACATCGATTCAGTATAGTCAACTTTTATCAAAATGAATATGCACATCCATTGTCCCAACTATACAGTACATTGTGCATAAAGGTTATGTTACAAGTTACAAGACCATTTAAAAAGATAGCTATTTTATTTATTCTAGAGTTACTTACTATATTTGGCAGCAAAAAGAAGGTCAGAGTATAGCTCGGAGTATGAAGGTAAGCTATGAACCTATTATTTTGTGTTTTATTTGATAGCTCAGTAGGAGCTAGCCACCCTGATTTAAAAGTTCTGCCTTCACGATTTGATGCGCTTTACACATCAGTCTGGAAATTATCACCTGAAATCCAGAGCCATGTAAATAACAGTTACGCCAACGGAAGTTTGAAATTGTCAACGATCACATGGTCCATGGAGAGGCTAAACCTATGGCACAATAGTTCTCGGAAGTGCTTGGTGGGCAATTAAAAAAGAAATACAGATATATATAACTTCATGTTTTGGTAATTAGTAGTCAATAAATACACCAATTTACATTTCAGATAAAATGTATAGGTACTTTTAGTATTTAGACTAACTTCCGGGAACTATTTTGAGGCTCCACGATCCGCCATTGCTGTGAAAAAAAACAGTCCATTGGAGTGAACGGATGGTATGGCAGAGCCATGTTCTTTCCATGGCTCTGCTGAAATCCCCAGTCAGATTGAGCACCATTAGCCAAGGTGGGTGGTTAAGTTGGTGCTGACAAATGACTCTACATTGAGAGTTCCCAGTAAAGAGACGCAAATTCTAAAAGGCAGAGCTTGCAAAATCAGAATGGCTTTACCAGTCTATGAGTAAGCTATGCAAAAACACACAATACACACACACACACACACACACACACACACACACGACACAGTGCTGTCTCTGCCTTGAATTAAAAGTGAGTTATGGAAACTTAAGGTAAGCACAATGTTCTGAGACTGTGCTGCGTTTCACTTGAAAGCCTTTGACTTAAAACGCTGCTTACATTGGTCCTGTTTCCAAAGGCAGCATAGAAGGGCTGTTTCTGGGGGCCGAACAGCTCCCTGATGTCAGTCAGACAAGCAATCTTGAACACTTCTGGCTTCTTCTCAATCACCTCTCTGCATTGAACAGCCAATGGGCAAGAAAATGCTAGTTTGTGTTTGCAACAGTAGTGTTTGTGTAGTTTATGAATATGTACTAATTTTGACACTAACTACGTTACCACAATATTAAAGCGTAAGCTTTAACTTAGAGCTTTAAGTGCTAACTAGAGCCGTGTAGAAAAGAGAGTCGCACCAACTGTGTTCACTCCAATGTATAGTTTTTTTTTTTTCACAGCAATGGCGGATCGTAACCTCGTTACAGCTCCCGGAAGTTAGCCGCGAATACTAGAAGCAGCCTGTATAGAATATATTGTAAATGTAAATCAATGCACTTATTGACTACTAATTATCAAAATGTGCGTCTTTGCGACATGAATCATGTGACCATTGAGAATTTTGAACTTCCGCTGGCTCGACTCTCTCTTCTACATGGCTCTGGTGTTATGAGTAGGTAGCTTGTGTAAAGCGTGTGCTTTCTTTAACCTGTGCAGTGCTGAAAAGAGGCTGCTGGGGGCCAGCAGGACTGGGCCTTTGGGAAGAACTGTGCCTTTGTCGTTGACCCACTGGAGGTAGTCTTTGGTGATGCTGGCCATGCCTATCGCCCGTGCTGAACAGTACAGGAACTTGTAGCCATTTCTGCAAGTGACAGAAGCGAACAAAACAATGTCAGTAAACTCTCAACCTGAACACAGACAAGAATGATTTCAGGTGATGTTTTGAGGCATGTTGTTATTCATTAGCTAAATTCTCGTCACACCGTCGCCGTCGACAGTGGTTGTCCCCAGGTTTCCACTTACTGGTGTATTTTGTGGTAGAGTTTGGCGATGCCTTGGTGCGTCCAGTCCTTCCCAAACTGAGGCAAGATGTGACCTAGAGCGTCAGACCTGCAGGAAGTAGGCAGTTAGGTTTAACGCACGCGAGCGAACACACACACACACGCACACCTTTTATAATGTTTAATTTATATTTACATTTACAGCATTTAACAGACACTTTTATCCAAAGCAATTGTACAAATATGTACAAAAACATTTGTACATTTAGTAGAAAAAGTCATAGAGTTGTAAGCAACCAACATTCTGCTAGATTTATGACAGCATCATGTCATCACAGCTGTATAACCTAGTTACACATTGTTAATTTCATGTGTGGGTGTACGCTCATATGCTCAGTATTTATAGTTGTGCGGCCTAGTTGGATTTGTTTACGAGCATGTGAATCCCCACTATACGGAAATTATGTCTGGGTAAAGTGAGTGTAAACAAATTGAAATGAGCATATAAAAAATAGTTCTTCCCAGCGAAACTCTAAGTTACACCAACATTGGGCCTCATTCACCAATATCTTCCAAAATGTTTTCTTAAATTTGTTCTTAAGAAAGATTCTGCATGGGATCCGCAGGCCCGACATCATTTGACATCAAAGCATAAGCCAGGCTTGAGGACGGCCCCTTTGCCCGCACATGGAGGACAGCGGGTGTACGCGTGGGGGCGGATTGAGCGCCCTCACTTGGTAATGGTGCCATCTATGTCCGATATGATGACGTGGTCGTTCCAGCTCCACAGGTAGATGGCCGCCTCACAGCGACAGGTGCCCTGGTACTGGGTGGTCACGCTGAACACCACACTGTTGGCCCCTTCCCGCAGGTTGAGACGCACCTGAGCACACAGGAAGGGAGGTCAACGGACGTTGTTGGGGAGAGCGGCCATCGGCCCGTGGCTGGCAGACAACAGGCATGCTTTTTGCAGTGCGTTTGTTTGCATGTTTGCACGCACGCACAAATCTGTGTTTTAGTTATGGCTCTTGTATCATTCTTTTATCGCTCACCTTGCCTTATTGTCCACCACCTTGTGTGAGTGATTAATAGCGCGCGTGTTACTGTGTGTGTGTGTGTTAGCGTGTCGTATTGTGTGTGTGTGTGTGTGTGTGTGAGCGGTGTGAGCGCGTCGTACTGTGTGTGCGTGTGTGTGTGTGTGTGAGCGGTGTGAGCGCGTCGTACTGTGTGTGCGTGTGTGTGCGCGCGCGTGTCGTACTATCTGCTCTGTGGTGAGGCGTAGTGACTTGCGGTACATGTGCATGAGGCACTGGCTTGTGCTAATGGCGTCTGCTGGCAGGGCGGCCTGTGTGCTTAGCCCCGCCTCCTCGTCACTGGTCATGTCGTCCAGAGAGGCCCTGCGGACAACAGCACACGCACAGAGTTAGCAGAGCTGCGTCCAAAACCGGAGAACGTTCGCAAATTAATGGTTTTACGTTTGCCTTTACTTCGTTGTTGACGTATACGAATGCACACAAGTGGTTTGAAGAGGTACTTCACAGCTAATACACGGACACAGGACTAAATCTAACAATATTTAACGTTTACAAAAATGTTCACATTTTAAAGCTAAAATAAAAAGCGCTTTCTCCGCAAACGTTCACCTCAGTCTGCATGACAGATGACAAACTCCACCTTTGAAGTTTATTTTGCATGCACAAACACTTGTATTCACATTCTTGTCATATGGGGTGCAAACTTCACAAAGGTCATTTTAAGGGGTCCCAGGTAGAAAAGGGTTTGTTTCTTCATGCTACATTTTAAGGTCTTGTCACAGTTGGCTGGGGGTCCACTTACTTGACTGTGGAGGGAACAGAGACTGTTGCTGCTGACTGCTCCAACGTCTTTGGCTGGAACATGAGGAAGTGCATTATTATGTGTAAACAGACATCTCATTTGGCTTTCCTTCGATCACTTGGTTTCTCTTTCTTTGACAGAGGTTTATTGTGGCAGGTTGAAGCAACAATCAGGAACCTTTTAATGAAAATGTATGTTAATTGAATGTACCTCTGACAGGATTACAATAATGATGTATCCTGCCCATTCATTAAAGCCATTCAAGTTTAATCTTCTTGTGTCTGCGTGTGGCATTGAAGTACATAGTCATGTTTACATCAAACAGCAGTGGTTAAATTCACTCTACAATGATAACAATACTGAAACTGGCTAAGTCTACAGGTTACAGTTGAATTTGACGTCGAGGAAGAATTTCTCATGAAGATGGTTGCCTGCTTGGGCTATATTTCGATCCATTTAAAACACATAAGCCTGTGTTCGCTCTATAATAGCCTGTCTCGTTGAAGTGTAATGGGCCGAAGCAGTGGCTCGGGAAACACTGGGCGCAGAGTTGTGAGCTGTTACCTGGCTAGTGTCCATGTCCTTTCTTCTCCAGGAAAACCACCAGCGACCAGACTTCTTTGGCATCTTATCCATCACAAGGCTCTCTATTGCACTCTGGAAGGCAGATGAACACACGTCACACCAAGTCAGTACTCTGAATCCTTCATGCACCGATAGATCGGTAGGGGATTGAAATAGGCCGATTTACACTCAAAATACCATATCGGTGGTAGTCCGATTTTCCTTTCTAATGGCCAATATGGACGACCAATCTTTGTTGTCAATTAAATGGCTGTCAATTCACCATTCATTTAGCATTTTGGTCAAACATATGCCGAACGTGATCGCATACCATCAGAACACCAGTGCACTAAACTGGTAGCAGATATGCCGTTGCACATTGTCTCAATACAGACTGAGATCACTTTGCCTAGAAACGTTTGTTAATTCCCCAGAACCACGCTATTTCGGAAGCTTTCCGCCACGCACTTGACCACTCAAAACAAAAACTTTTGAACCAACCTAAAGCACCGCATGGAAAATGTTTTCACCGCGACATCCCTCATGATACTTAAAAAGGTATAGTCAGCTATTACAAGCTAATTGTAAGCTAATACACTTTGTGTCAAATTCACAGCCTACACAGCGTACACAGCATGGCTCTGTGAAAGGGAACACAAACAAAGTGGCGAACATCGCTTGTATTATCAAAGCCGTAGTACTATGCTTTGCTTCACAATGCGTTTCAATGTGTGAGGCCGAGCTGCGGAGCGATACTGTTTTGATTTGAGCTCGCAGTTGGCAAGTGTTGGAGAATAACTAACCCTGCCTTTAGTTGACATATAATGAATACCTTTGGCAGATTCTTCTGGAAGGCTTGCATTGACAAGACCATCGGAGCCGCCACTGCCCAGTTATAATACCTGAGGCATGAGAGCAGGCACAAAGACAAACACATTTAACATGCGTTCATTGTTTTGGTAAAACATTTTTACTTTAGAGATCATTAAAAAAATATACATTTCTGATTGCCAACTCATACTTGGAGTTGATGCAGATGACAAGATTTGGATCCTCAATTATTCCTGGATTGCTGACGAAATTCTGGTAGGTCACAATGTGCTTCAGGAACTTCTCTATATCGACAGCAAGATGGATGGATGAAGATGGATTGGGCACAAAGACAGCACAGACACACACAGACAGAAACGCACACAAACACACACACACACACACACAAATACAAAGACACACACATATATATATACAGAGACGCACAGATATACAGACACACACACACACACACACACACAGCCTCTCTCTAAGCCCCACCTGCGCTGATCTGACCGGTGACCCCCTCTCGCCCACAGAGTGACATGCTGATGTCCATGTGGTCAGCGGTGGAGTCTGACAGGTACTCCGTGCCGCTGTCCATGGCTCCGCTGCCCACCGACTGGGGCGACTGGCTCCCTGAGGGGGAGAGGGGCTCCGCTCCCTGCCGGGAAACCCCCTCAGCATCACTGGGAGGAGAGAGAGAGAGAGAGGACAGCATAGGCCAACCGCACACACACACACACACACACACACACACACGTCAGTTTTCAAATGTCACATTTCCATGACCAAAATAAATCTGACCTATATAATGAATGTTAAAACAGGCAAGACAAGAATGATGTCTGTTTAATATGGCCATGCTGGATGCCCCTTTTTACACAAACTGCAAATGAATGTGGTATTTTGTGTACGTACTACTCATGTAAACATCTGTATCGTGTAAATAAATAAATGTATATAGATTCAGGATATTTTGAGACATCCATGTCCAGTAAAATTTGTAAACATGCTGTAAAGAAAATTCCCTGATATTGCATGATTTCATTTTAAAAAAAAAATCTAAATGCCATGCCTGGAATAGACTTTTTTTTAAATACATTATATTCCAAACATTCCATGACGGGTGGGAACCCTGTGTAAATGACAAATGGAACTTCATTTATATAGCACTTTTCCAACCTTCCGGCCACTCAAAGCTCTGTACAGGACTGCCTCACATTCAGCAATTCACACACATTCATACACCATACTGGTGATGGCTGCCGTGCAAGGGGTTAGGGTTAAGTGTCATCTGTTGCCTCACGTTAGCCTTTAAAAACGATGTCTAATTTGACTAAAATGCATTTGTATCTATTTACAGACCTCAATAAAAATGACTCATCTCTTTATCTGACCTTTTGTGCAAATAGAGAGCGGCCACCTCAGGATCCAACTTGTTCAGGTCCTCCAGGTAGATGTCTGCTGGTCCCAGGTGCTGGCTACGTTTACCTGGGACACAGGGAGCCAAGGAACCACAATGGTCAGCTTCATACAGCAATGGCGTTCTGCCATTTAAAATAACAAAAATTAAAAAGGAGGGAAAGTTCACCTTTCATTTTGCCCAGGCTCTCCAGTTGGGAGGCTTCTTTGGCGGAGGTAGCCAGTTCCTCGGCAACAACCAGACGGAGGCCGTCGGCACTATGGCTCTCCGCGTTCTGGATGCTCCTTGTGCTTTCCACCAGCCCCGGCCCACCCACCTCCTCCACCCCTCTCTCAGGGCGGGGGTCATGGCCACTGTCCCCCTCGCTGATGAGAAAGTCACTTGTGGGGTCTCGTGCGCTGGGCTCACTCGAGGCATTGTGGTTTCCGCTCGGCGGCTTTTCCGCATTGGTCGCGCTACGTTCTGTGTTGGCTGTGCTTTTCGCGTCGGCTAGCTCGGATGGGGACCCCGCTAACAATGAAGAGCACTCACCGTAAGACCGGGCCACGCTGGAGCTCTTCTCCGAAGGGAAAGCAGGCCCGTCTACATCTACTAGGGAGCTAGTCCTTGGTTGCGGCCTGACCAGTGTCACAACGCCCTCTCGGCTACAGTGTATCAGGACCTCGGAGACGTCGTCGAAGGAGTCCTGTCTCTTGATGGTGCGGAAGTGAGAGCTATCCGGAAGGGTGCTACGCTGAAACACCACCGGTGACCTCTCCGACTGGCATGCCTGAAATGGTAAACGGACTGCGTTTAAAAAGCGCTTCTCCAAACGTCCGGACACCCAAAGCGCTGTACAGTATTGCATCACATTCACCCATACATACACCGGTGGTGTCAAGGTGCCACCTGACCCCCAGGAGCAGTTAGGGTTAGGTTTGTTGCTCAGGGACACCTCGTGACAAAGTGTGTGTGTGTGTGTGTGTGTGTGTGTGCGCGCCCATGTGCAAACAGTATACATGTGTGTGTATGTACGACGTCTTGTCAAACCTTAGGAAATGCGCCCCAGTTCCACTGCATCTGAGGTCCAAAGGACTCCTGTGCTTTCACCAAAAGCTCAGAATCGCTCTTAGGGGATGCTGGCCGGCTAAAGAACACACTGTTATGAAGGTAGGGAGATGGACATCCAGAGACAGGAACAAGGCAAGAGGCCGGGAGAATAGAAGGAAGTGGTTGTCAAAGTTGAGTAAATATAGTTTATACTTTTATTATGTAGTTGTTGTTGTAGTAATGCTAATCATCATCTTACGCTTCTGAGGGCGATCGCTCTCCATCTGAGTGGGGGTAATTGTCTCTTGCCTGTGGACTTCCCAGGTTCTCATGAGACTGCTCATCCACAGAGTAGTAGACTGACTTGCTGTCACACACACACAAAGCAGAAAATGCATTGATGGGAATCAATAGCATGAAACCTTTTCCAAACCATGAGACAGAAATTGAAATTGAAATGTATTCCCCAAATACAACAAATCTGAATTGTGCTGTTCTTGTTCTTCAAATGCTTAAAAACATATGGTATAAACTGTTTACAGTACCGATTACTACTCACACTTTTATTACACTCATACTCCATTCAGGCTAACCTAAACTAGGTTGTGGACCAATCACAGCTATTCAAGGCACTGCAATTTAATGTCACTGTTATTTTTCCATAGATTCCCTGGCCTGAACTAGCCTTGATTATAAACAACACCGACAATGGAAAAGCTTTCACGAATACACACTCACGTACTACCTCAATATTTAATACTGAACATTTATTCATAAGCAAAATACTTTCTCGGACTGGGTATTGGGAAGGACCTCACAATAAAATACGTGTCACGATACATGGGTCACAATGCGATTGTGTCGCGACATGACTGCGATACATTGCAATACTCTCTTAGATACTACGGGCTTGAAAATCGATACTGAAACATTTTGCGCAGCTTTAGATGTTACTTTAAATAAGCAAACAAAGCAGAAAAACATCATGGTTTATTAAATGGCTGACCTGGCCTGCAGAGATGCAAGCTGCTCCTGCGTAGCGACGCTCTCCTGCTGCTCCCTCTCCCTCTCGTCCGAAGAGGAGCTGCTCTCCTCTGCCCTCTGGTGGGCGCCGGGCCGCATGTGCCTGCGGCGGTGCTTCTTCCTGCGGCCGCCGCCGCCGCCGCTAGTGCTCGGTCCCTCTAAAGACTCCTCCACCTCCTCGGGGGGGTGCTCCATGGGGATCGGGGAGGTGCAGAGGTGGGCCGGCACGAGATACTGACCCGTGGGCGGAAGGGTGAAAAGAAAGGTCAAGCCCGTGGCGAGACCATAGGAGATATATATAAATGGAAAAACCCTCTGTGATGTCACCCATAGACTGTATATATAAATGGACAAACCCTCTGTGATGTCACCCATAGACTGTATATATAAATGGACAAACCCTCTGTGATGTCACCCATAGACTGTATATATAAATGGACTAGCCCTCCATGACGTCACCAAAGACTGTATATATAAATGGACAAACCCTCCATGACGTCACCAACCATAGACTGTATATATAGATGGGCTAGCCCTCCATAATGTCAGCCGTCGCCCATGTTAGATACCAGCACTCTTACCTCCATGTCCTCATGTTCTTCCACAAAGAAGGCTTCTCCATTGTCCCCTAGTTTCATCTGCAAGTTAACCGGCTCGCCATTTATCTCAATGTCCACCTAGGACACAGTGAAAAGCATTCATGTTGGTGATGTACATGTAAAATGAGAGAGAGAGAGAGAGAGAGAGAGAGAGAGAGAGAGAGAGAGAGAGAGAGAGAGAGAGAGAGAGAGAGAGAGAGAGCACTATTAGGCTACCACGTGTGTCACGCGTATGCTCAACATGCTGTTGTTGATGAGGAAACAATGTGAAAGGAGAGACTCACTACTTTCTCCTTGGAGCGCAGCACGCCCAGTTTTCCAAAGCGCACGTGAAAGGGCGAGCACTGCAGCGATCCATCCGGCTGGCGCACCACAATGACATCGATGCCTCCCGTCAGCGTGGCAGGGTTAAGGCCCCGGTACAGCTCCTTCACGGTCACAAACACCGTCTCGGCCAGATGGCCCACTATGTTCATGGTCTGGGACTACAGGCAGCAAACAGTTGGACTTAATCAGGGAACTATAAAACGTTCAAAACATAACATTTAAATAATAAAGGATCAATTGCAGGTAAGGCAGCACACAGCAAAGCAAATCATGTAGGATCGGCATTCTAGCATTATCCTAGGATTATGTCTAGTGTCACCAAAAAGGAGCCACTACCAAGTTGGAGAAAAATATAAAACAATGAAAACTTGTCTTTCTAGACGAGGCAGGAGAAAAATGCATTCTATGAATAACTACAATCCAAGATGTGACTTTTTTTTTATTACGTATTTGTAACAAAGTTAAACTGACCTTTGAATTCAGGCCTTGATGAGTAACAGACTGTTAACAATATTTAATGACTAATAACACTCTTATCTAAATCACCAAACGTTCAATAGAAGGTAGTGAGGTAACTTCTTTGGTCACACGGTAAGGTACAGATTGTAAGAGGTTACATGAGGTAAGTGTATTCATTGACACCATTATAGAAAATACTAAAAACCTTAGTTTTAAAGATGACAGCGCGGGCACTCAGACCAATCATTTCTTCAGTATCTAACACAGTGACCCGACTGTTCACTTATTGCCTAACAATCAACTTGTGTAACTGTCAGGAAAACCTCTGAAGAAACTAAGTACATTTAAATTAGGTTTAAATTAGGTTTGTATTGCAACAAAGTGAAACTCCAAAAGAGTAACAGCCTTGTCAACCTTTTTGCGGCATCATTTACTGCTTACCCACAGTGAAGGATGTAACTTCCCGTTCAGTTACTCTGAACTGGCACTTCTGTGGCGTCTGTTAATGTCACAATTGACAGAGCACTCTTATTTCACAAATTGCTAAAT
>JAODUK010024089.1:0-24586 GCA_027564635.1 Typhlichthys eigenmanni
TGTTCATGGGGGTCTTCTGAACCATTCTTAGTCTGGCCCCTCCCCTGAGACCACTTTGCCTTGGGAGACCCTACCAGCAGCACAAGGCTCCAGATAACACAGCTCTCAGGTTCATAGGGGCACCCAAACCTCTCCACCACGATAAGGTGACGGTTCCCTCAATCCATATGGCAGTTATTTGCTATATTACCCAGTAGGTATCTCAATATGGCCACCATGGATCAGCACGTCAGAGATTATCAGTTTGTACCAAAACAACGTTGTTCCAAATACTCTATAAGGACTCGTGTTTTCGTGTAGCAATTTTATTTCCCTAATAGCAGTGAGAAGCGAGAAGTGAGAAGCTACCTTGAGCAATTCCATATTCACCTTAGCCACAATGAGGTATTCAATCAATACGGGCATGTCTCAAAAACAAACTAATCCTAAAGCTGGCTTTACACAGTGAAACTTTCACGCAACTACACTGAACAGAATTATAAACGCAACACTTTTTTTTTTGCCCCCATTCATCATGAGCTGAACTTAAATATCTAATACTTTCTCCATGTACAAAAAAGCCTATTTCTCTCAAATATTGTTCACAATCTGTCTGAATGGGGGCACAAACAAGAGTGTTTATGTTTATAGTGTTTATAATTTTGTTCAGTGTTGTTCCAGGTTTCAAGTATTCATGAAACTTAATTTCAATGCAACTTGACAGTTACACCAAGCAATTCTAGGTAAAAGTTTCTTGCATCTAGTTGCATGTATTTCCATGAAATTTGACAGTGATAGGAAGCAATTAAAAAATAAACGGTCTTGTAGAACTGTTTATTTCGCTTAAGTTAGCTGTCAATACATACATAAATAAAATTACACCAATATTTTGCATAATAGCTAGGGCTGGCTATCGATTATTTTAGTAATTAATCTAATGATTATTCCAACGATTCATCAATGAATCTAATAATATATTTTGCTATATTAAAGAGTAATAGTACATAATATGTACTATTACTTTGCTTTATTTGCTTTTTTGTATATTATACAACAACAACAAATTGGTTTATTTTAGAAAAATCTAAATTTGTATTGCCTAAATTGTATAAAATATATCAAAACTAAACCAATGTAGTGCATTTAAGTGCAATTAGGACTGTTGGGAGATTCATGTACTAACACAGAGTCCTTGCCATCAAAACAAAACTTAATATAACCATAACTGCTACATTGGATTGGTGCATTTGATACTCCAATTGCTAATTACAACACTTAATATTTTTGCATTCTGTGGTTTTATGTGGATTGCTGTGAGGTTTGTGTGTGTGTGTGTGTGTGTGTGTGTGTGTGTGTGTGTGTGTGTGTGCGTGTGCAAGAGAGAGACTATAATGCATTGTATATAATACCATTAACGGCTTAGGTTTCACATATTGACCCTGCATTTCATTTTCTGTGGTTAACTTCTTTAGGAAAATATAAAACTCCAATCAAGAGACTAAGCTCTTATTGCTGAACTGGCCTATGTGGCCCTTTATTTAATTTCTTTCACACAACTTGCTCAGAAAAGATGGTAAATAATACTAACTTGATTATTTAAAACAGTATGCATATTATCTATATCTTACAATAATAATTTGGCCTACCTCTTTCGTTCTTTACTCTACAGGCAGTTCGAGCAATCGTTAATTCTGTAGGCACCGCTACAGTAGTTAACTGTAGCCAGATTTTAAACACAAAGACAATGTGCCTTTCAGATGCGGCTACTTGGATTAATTTGTTTTATTTTCATCAGTAGACCTTCCAGCGTGGACCCTTTGAAGGCTTATAAATTGAGGAATGGACACATTCTGACTTTTAATGACCGCTTCCAACTTCAAAAGGTATGAGACACTTCTCGTCGCCTTTGTTTACATGCCGGTAGTCTCATCCTCTTCCGTTCATTAGCACTACGTGACATAGGCAATCTGTGCTGAACGTCTCATGCATACCCTCGTAATCTCGACACGGGACTTTCATACTTTCGGGTAGTAATACTGTCGATATCCATTGGCTGTCACAAGTATGTCTCCGTAATTTCCGGTGCAACGATAGCGCAGTGCTTTATTTACTCATTAAAATGTAAACATGTATTTTAATCAGTAACCGTAGCCTACAAATTGTACAGATTTACAAGACTTGTAAACAGTCAGAGTGAGTCCCGTTGTTTAGTTTTCCTCATTGCAAGTTTAACATCTGACTTGGCCATTGAGTTAGTTGGTCATCCTGGATGTCAATCAAAGCACCTCGCTTGTAGGCGGGTACTAACGTCGTTGGCCAGCGCTGTGTTACGGAAAGGCTGGCTCTCTAAAACTAGCATGCCGGTAAATCTGAATTAGGTAATTATTTGTTCAAATGATCTGAAAAATCTCACAATCAAACGTATAGCGTGTGTACTTTGACACGTTTAAATCATAGACATATGGTTTAAACATTTTTATATCCACAACCCCTGCTTTCTTCATGTTCACAGCATGCGTGCATGCGACAGTAGGCCTACACAGAAACACATTGCACAGTTACTATATATAAATGAAACGAAGCTTTGATGCAAATAATTTGCATCGATAATTTTTTCATTATTTCCATTAAAAGTGAACAACGAAAATAGCATGGCTAATACATTTGAAACATCCTCTTCATAACGGCAACTGAGCGCGGCGCTGAAAACGCCCTTTTCGTCAGTATGTAGATGTCAAATTATGAGTTGATTAAATTAAAAAAGATTACTTAAATATATATATTTTATTTATATTATATTTTTATTTATTTATTTATATTATATTTTATATTATATTTTATATTATATTAGGCCTTCTCTTAAGGCCTAGAGAGCCCTGACAGTTCCCCACTGATATATGAACATTAAAAAAAGAGGACGCAATCGGAAAACGACCCAGGGAGAATAACGGAGGCTGAAATGCTCAGGAGGAGACCGGCTATATGCAGAGCAGGATGCAGAGCAAGAGCGTCACGGGTCGGGATGAGAAATGAGACTGGAGCTGGGACAGGGACTGGGACTGGTACCATTTTAGGATGCCGAGGCACCGGCTCTGGAGGAGCGATCACCACCCATCGGGACACCGGCACAGAGAGAAAGAGCATCAGCTGTCTAAATATCAGCAGTGTTCTTAGTTTTCTAAGAGCTGATCTAACACAGCAGGGAAGGGAATTATGATTCTGCACAAGAGAAGTGATGTAGCTCCTAGTCCAAGCCGTAAGTGATCCGTGTAGACTACTACAACTCTGTTAGCCAGAATACCTGCCTCTATTCAACATGCTGCATGTCTTAGCCAACCCAAGTTCCAGCAGAATTCATGACAACTGTCATTAACCATCTTCCGCAAGAGACTTAAGACCCACCTCTTCCGAATCCACCTCAGAACAGTGATTTCTCCTCTCATAACTCACCCACGCACTGGATGATCCTATATCTTGTCTCTGCTTTCCATCTTCCACCAGAATGGCCTTATCAGGCACAGATTGTTGCAGAGATATTCACTGCACAGAACAATTGGTTGGTCTCTGAGATTCTTCACCATTGGAGAGGAGATGATGGTGTTCTCAAGGGTAATAAGACAGTTCTATTTAAGGTTCAGTCCTTTCACTGGGAGGTAGAGAAGACAAAGTTTGAGGTGATGTGAAGACATACACGCACTGATTAGCAAGAGATTCAGAGATCTGTGTTTTGATTTGTGTGTCAAATGGATGATAAAAGTCAAATTGGGTTTTATCGGCATAGCAGTGATGGGATAATCTAAGATGATGATCTGTGTGATCAGTCTAGTGACTAGTCTGATTCTAGATCTAGGAGATCTGGAGTACAAGAAGTTCAAGGGTCCCAACACAGATCCTTGTGGAACCCCAGTGTTGAGTGGGCAGGGTAGGGACAGGTGTCCATTTCAGAGGATAATGACAGTGATGGGAATGATCTGTCAGATTTGACTGAAACCAGGAGAGCGCAGGACATATGAATGGAACAAGTGAGACAGCTATATATGACTTAACAATATCTCCAAAGTCCCTCCAGGGAACTTATGCCCCCTCAAGTTTGGTATAGAACAGGCCAACACGGATTTACAAACGGCAACAGATTCACGCAAATGTATATTATTTTGGTGGGCAATAAAATACTGTAAAATTACAAATGGACAAAAAATTACTTCAAGAAAAACATGGAAATGTGTCTTTATTAAATAAAGAGTAAATTACAATAAATAAGTTATTATAACACAGGCGTCTTACTGTATCACAATAACTCAGAGAAAAGTCTGCAATATGGAGAGAAATCACATTATGAAGTATGTATATGACACAAGCAGTTTGTGGACGTTTTGATTATCTTAAAGGTATTTTTGTTAAAACATCACATGCTGTATGATACCAGTTGTACACAGAAAACAATCAGAACTATGTAGTTTTAAAGGTAGAGTCAGCTATGCTGGGAAAAGCTTGATCTAAATAAAACACCCCTCCCTTCAATGCCACAAGGTGCTCCCTCAGAAGCTCTACCAGCCAAATCGGACAGCATTGGCAAGGCTGGGTTACCTTGTATTCACACGGACGACAAAGCAACTGGATGCCATTAGTTTTCAACGAGATTATGCGATTTACAGGGACAAGAGACAAGTGGCCATTGCAAACCAACTATGCAGGGCGAAAATATACTACAGGTCTATATTTTATACAAATACCGAGCAATGCGAAACATCGAGTACTAATGAAATCAGGTAATGCGTTCCTGAAACAAATGATCCAACAATAAAAAACACAAGCTAGGAACACCCGTTAGTAACAAGCATGTATCCATCTTTTGTCGTCCATGTAAATGCGGTGATGGTGGGTGGGGCAATCTACATAAGTGTTCCCGTTTACAGAACCATGGCTGTGTAGGAAATTATTCTATTTTCGCACACAGAAAGGACAGTTAGCTGACCAAGTTAAGATACTTGCTGAATCTAACAAAAAGTATATTTGCTTACGATCGCTGACCCAACCTTTTAAGTTGCAATGATATTTGAGTCGACTGAAATCTGGAGAGCAACATGGCTACTGGCATGCACACTTGAAAATACTGCAGTAGAATCATGGACACAATGTTTTATATTGTTTTAGTTGCATTGTTGAAAATGATAACTGCACAAAAATCACACTAATACCAAACAAATGCTCACACAGCCTACATATGGTTGTATAAAATATATCTTTCTGAGAGGGGTTAGTAACAAATAAAAAATACACGATAACTGCACAAAAATCACACTTAATACCAAACAAATGTTCACATAGCCTACATATGCTTGTATAAAATATATCTTTCTGAGAGGGGTCAGTAACAAATACAAAATACCAATACATTTATAGAGATTAGTTAACGTTAACATTAATTTATAATTTACCTGCTGCAAATTTTGGGATATTTGTGCTCTGGTGAACATTGCATTTCAGAATTACTATGAAATGTTTATTTCCTGAATAAAATTGTTAAACATGTTAGCAAATTTGGAACGATTACTCTATACACACAGAGGGCATAACACCTGTCAATCGTCATTTAAAGGGTCATTCCTTGATATGTGTTCAGAAGTGAAACAACAGTTGTTTCAGTTTGAAAATGTTAATGCAAATGATGGAAACTTGGAGGTGCAATATTGCAATTTCAGAATGTCCCTTTAAAGACTACTTGTAAACTTCCCCTGTAGAGTTAGTACTGCTAATAACAGAAACCCCCCAAACCTGTAAACTTTATTGATACAATTAGAAATAAATAGAGAAAAGACGCATATGAGTGGATGAGCAAGGATCAAGCTTGGACTGGGCCCACACTAAATTCTTTAATCTGGTTCTTTTGAATAATCAATGAAATATGGCAGAGCACTGCCACCTTGTGGTGGAGAGGAGAAGTCGCATAAATCTCATAACTGCATTGGCACAATACACAGGTCTTTAAGTTGAGTTAGAGCCCCACAAATGCTCTGCGTGACATACGCATATATGTATATACGAAAAATAAATAAAGTATGGCCTTTAGTTCATCTTCTCTATGTTCAGCTTTCTCTTGTATACAGTAGTAATGCCCAGATGCAGGTTCCAACAGTTATTTCCTTCACAGTCCGATATTAAATAATATTAAATATTTGTATGATAAAGATCAGTGCATTGCTAAAACTGAATTGGATTACAGAATATTCAGTGAATGGTTTTTGGCTGTAAAAATAAAACTTTGTATATTTGTACATTTCTTTTCACTTATTTAGGAGAAATGGTAGAAGTAGCCTAAAAATAGGTTAGAATTGTCCTGCACAAAACCAACAAACCAACCAGAAAAATAAAGAAAAAATAAAGAACCTAGAAAACGACAGTGAATATAGAATTTTCTCTAAATCGATTTCATAAGCAGTCATAGTAATTGACTTGAGTGCACAACTTGTTAAATCTATACCCAATGTGACAAAGGCTGCGTTTGAGTGTCTCCATGCCTACTCCATTATGATGAAGCACACAATCATCATATGGTGTCTTTGGTGTGTGCACTTCTGCGTCCTATACTCCTGACCAAGCTGTCTGTCAACAGAATGTCCAGGGTCAGTTAGAACAAACACAACCTTGAATGTAAAACAACAGAAATAAGCCGGGAGGTCGTGGGTTCATACCCCGGTGTTGACCTACCTGTAAGCATCCTTGAGCAAGATGCCTAACCCCCCTACCCACTAAAAACTGCTCCCGGTGGTTGGTCGCACCTTGCATGGCAGCAATCACCATCGGTGTGTGAATGTGTGTGTGAATGGGTGAGTGTGAGGCAAAATATTGTAAAGCGCTTTGGATAAATATATAAATGCAGTCCATTTACCATAGTACTGGTAGTAAAATGAACTAGAAGAAATGAAGAAATAGACTGCTGGCCTGCGGAACGCTGTGGTGCTTTAGTTTTCACTTCAATGTACAGTACGTTGACTTAATAATACTAGATATCACTAAGGTAATCATGTATTTCTAAATAGGCCTTGAGGGAGGAACAAAACAAAAACAAAACACATGGCACTTTCTTAAACTACACTATTAGTGAGTGTAAGAATAGCATTATAGAAAATACATTTTACATGACTAAAGGGGTAGGGATGGGTGCAAGGGGTTGGACATTCCTTACATCTAAATATTCTTGGGAATTACTCTGGGAATGTTCTAGGGCAGGCAGTGTCGAGGGACACAAAACCGTTTGGAATGAGATGCTCAAGGGTACACTACTTCATTTGTAGTCTGCGTTTGCCCGTGTGATCAAAAGTGGCATTACAAAATAAAATTGTTGTTTGGCTGTGAAATCTCTTGAGTGCACGCCCCACCCCGTGGTTCACACTCCTCTCTGCCCCTCCCCTTACAGAGCTCCCAGGCTCACACAGTTCTCTACCCAGTCTTTCAGCTGTGTTTAAAATGTAAACAATGAGCTAGGGAGGAAATGTGTGGTTCTGAGGGGAGGGGGCACTATAACGCAATCAAGGAGTTGACCTTTAACTGGCAATGAATGATACACACGACTACATATGCTTCCAGCATGCAGAGATGCCACAATGTCATAATATACTTAACTTAATCAGCTCCACCATTTTGGTTACTCTCTCTCTCTCTCTCTCCCTCTCTCTCTCTTAACCCCACCCCCCACCCTTCAAAATGAATTACAAGTTGCTCTCCTGGGTGTCGTTAGTGGATATAGGGTGCAGACCCCCGTTTTCATTGAGTCTCTTGGCACGGTAGGTTTCATAGTGGATGTTATGGGTGACCTCCTTCAGGTCCTGCAGGTGGGTCCTGGGACGACACAGGCAGGCGATGGGCCCATAGTTAACACAGTGCACATCCTACACACTAAATGGCTACAGGTCGGCTTCTATTGTGCATTACATCAGTGTTTCTCAGCCCTGGTCCTGGGGACCCCCTGTCCTGCGTGTTGTAGATGTCTCCCTGATCCTACACACCTGATTCACATGAATGGGTGCTTATCAGGCTTCTTCAGAGATTGATAATTAGTTTGACCCATTGGTTTGAATCAGATGTGTTGGAGCAGTGTTCCCCCAGGACCAAGCCTGGCTCCGCCCGAATAAGACCCACTTTAAGATTCATTTTCCACTGAGATTATAGTGTGGGAACCCTTTTCACTTTAGTGTTTGCACAACCACCCTGCTGGAGGACCAATCCAGGACCAATCCAGGACCACTTAGGGTGGCCAAATGCGATGACATTGAAGTCAAGCGTGTTTCTGGTGCGAATTTAATCAATTCATAATTTGACATTCAACATCTACATACAATGTTTCTGCTTATGCAGCTGTGTGATTGGTGATGCCCTCTATACTTTTACAGAGGACATATCGTCCCTCTAAATGGGTGGGCTGTGTAATCGTTAACTTTATGACAAGTTCTGCCTGCTGTGGGTCACAGGATCATGTGATCAGTCAGTTAGCTATGCACATTGTTTAAACACTGTCCAATAGTTTCAAAATTAGCCAGAGGTCTACACCAAGTAGGAGAAAACAACTGTTAACACTTCCCAATAGAGCGTGGCCAGATCATATTAACCAAATGCATTGTGGGTCAGGTTACACCAGCCTACCTACCCAGGACTAGAATTGAGAAACGCTGCATTAAAGGCACTAGGATGATGTTTACACTACCTTTCAAATCAGTCACCATGTTTTTGTGTTATGTGCTCAACCCAGCTTCACAGCCTGTCAACCAGTGCTTTTGTTAATCATGATTCACAAATGGAGAAAAGAAGCAACTAAATTAATTAATTTAGGCAGCATTTGAAGTCAACAATGAAAATAAACATACTTAAGCATACATGGTTGCTTTTGTGGAGCCAACATAAAATGGGATCATTAGTGCTAAGGTTGGCAATGTTATTAAAATGATTACACCTGCTTTCCACAGTCAGATTTTCTACAATATATTATGAATTGGTTTTACGGCACTGAGACAATATATATTATAATACCTCAACGCTATAAATCTTGCAAAACAGATTATGTTCAAACTGAACTATTGCACAACTAGTACTATTCTGGGACACAGTGGGCTATCGGTTCAACAAATCTCATCGTAGTGCCTTTAAAACAGCTTAATAACAGGTTGAGAGTCAAAGTGAGATCACTATTGTACCTGATGAGGAAATCTCTCAGCTGCGCAAACTCGCAATGTTTGGGGTTTTCCACTGCAATGAGAAAATAAGGAAATGGCTTAGGGACAAGCCAAATCATGTCTTGATAAATCTCCCATTAATTAACATTATTTATAATAGAACTCAGATTTCACACCATGCTTCAGATACAGTATGGGCTCTTCAGATGACACCATCAAAATCGTATACATACCTTCAACAATTCCCCAAGCCGTCTTCCTCCCCAGAACACGTTTTCCATTGACTTGATATTCTTTGTCGCTTCCCACCACAGCAAAGGGCATCGTCTCCTATGGACAGGAGCGGATGATCATTACAGTGGTTACAAAGAAAATAAACAAAAATGCTTAAACTCTGAATTCGGGTGGGAAAGGAACAAACATATAAATAACCATACTTTACGAATGAGACAGTGAGTGTAATGTGAATGAGACTGAGTGTAATGTGAATGAAACGGTGTCAGTGTGTGAGTGTAAGACAACAAATATATGAGAACACAAAGCCTCACCCGAATCTTGTCGTTATCGCTCTTGTCCTCCAAGTCCTCGTCAAACTCTTTCTGTGGATAGAACTCAATTCCACTCATCTCAAGCTCCTTCCGGACCTACATGGCAAGTCAAGGTAATCATCATTTCATTTCCATACACTGTTAGGCACACTGCAAATATATCTTGTCAGCATGAATCATGCTGTGGGTTTTCTGGTTTCCTTGAGCGGGGGCAGAAATGATGGGTTCTGGGGCTATGACTCTGAAGAGTTTAATTTGGTCCGGCAAGTGATCTGTTTAGTTAATTAAATATGTTTTTTCTCATAATGTTTCATAGCTTGGTGAACAACTAACATGACATGCCAGATTAATTGTTAGATACAAGTACATCTGGGTAGCCAACCATCGAAACGACTTGACTGGATGAACCATCTGAGCGCCTATTGTCACACCTTAACCACGCTGTAGCTTTCTATCAGTACGACACTGATGGATCAAATCAATTGCTACTCGGATTTAGTCGCATGAATCTGGGCTGGCAGCCCTGCACTATACCTCCATCCTAAGAATGTTTGTGGGGTCACACTTCCTTACCCTCTGCTTGAACTCCTGCCTCTCATCCGTCGTCATGGTGTCCGCCTTGGCGATGATGGGGATGATGTTGACCGAGTGACTCAGGTGCTTCATGAACTCAAGGTCTAGCTGCCGCAGGCTGTGTGAGGGGGAGGGGGGGAATGTGGGAGTGGACAGGGCCAGATGGAGACATTATCTCTAAGGCCATGTTCAGTATGCACTGGCAAACCTCATTTGATTCTCAAATCAGATCTTTTGAGACAACTGTCCACGCTGTTATTTGCAAGTATTCATGGGTTACTGTGGTAACGACATAGGCGTCAGTAACTAGATAGCAGCGTAGCTGGTTATTACACATGGTTTTCAAATGCAGATGTAGTAGCAGCATAGGTCTATGTCTAGTAGAGCATAGATCTATAAACATTGGTTGAGAGAGATACCGGTATAGCAGCTTTCACTTGCTAACTTAGCACGGGGGTTTCTACTGTGGTTCAAAAGGTGAGATATGCAGGCAGGCATCACAATATGTTCAGTTTATCTGTTCAGAGCCACTCTTAGTCTGTACATGTGAGATTTACTGCGGGATTAGATAAATTGCTCACGAGTGTCCGGTTGGGGAGATGAAATAAAGACAGCAGTGCATCCTGGTGTCTGGGATTCGCTTCTTCCTAGTAATGTTGACCTCCTCTTTGAGGAACTTCTCATACTGCTCGTTGATATACTTGGCAATGGGCTCCCAGCTGTAGTACAGGAACAATGTCAATGTCTGAGAGGGGAAACGCGCTAGATGACGCAGTTAGGAGGCTTTTAATGTAAATTGCACCCACCAATTCTCATTGTTAATTTGATCCCCGAAGCCTGGCGTGTCCACAACTGTCAGTTTCATCTTCACACCGCCCTCCTCGATGTCTGCAACAACATGTCAGTGATATTAACAACTTGAATCTGTTCATTGTTTTATTTTACGTTCATGGGAGCTCAGACTCCTCCTTATGGGAGCTCAGCTCCAGCTTCCAGTCTGGGTTATTTTTCTTAACGAAAACATCAACGTGAGGATTTACTGTATATTGGGGTAAGGAAGCAAGGGTTTAACAAGCATTCAGTACCCCTTTAAACCTTTAAATAGTACCACGTTCATCGCTAATTAAACACTGTGTACCAGTTTTACAGGACAACTAAGAAACAAACACCTAGATGTTTGAGAAAAATGTTTATATTGAACTCACAGCTCTTTATGACCCGTGCAGAGCAATGGCATTGGGTCCAAATGAGATGCCACACTCATCGCTATGCCGCTACTGTTCTGCTGCCTGGCACGAGTAACACCTCTGGCTAGGTCATAAAATGCCCATTCTATCCATTTTAAGTACTGTAGGCTGCATCCTCTGCTTGGACTCTTTGCTGCAAAACAATCTAAACATCTCAATATATTTATCTCAATGAATGTTGATGAGATGATGATTTCTTGACAAATATTGCTGAATATGCACAGATTAATTGCATTATTTATTGTAAATTGTTATCTTTGTATGTCTGAAACTGTGTTGGTTGTGTCTTGTCCAGGATGAACAAAATAGATTTTAATTTTTTTAAATCTAAAACAGACTATTCTTGATTAAATACAAGTTAAAATAATAATTATCTAACTCTCTACTGCTGGGACTGTGTGCATGACTGTGTGCTGGGACTGTGTGCTTCATCTGCATCATCTAGTATCAGAGGTATGAAATGGCAACACAAACTCCCTAGGTGTAACTGGTCATGGGATGCATATACTGTAAATAGAATGAGCCAGCTGCTTGTTGACCCACGCTTGCAGAGTAAAATAAATGGGCGTGAATGGATTTGCAATGCCAAGCAACTATTCTCTTCAATAACTGTACCTTGTAATACAACTTAATCAGGCCGGATTCACCGTGACATGCTTTTGGCCTCACCCTGCATATCAATCTGGGCTACCAATTCGGTCTGGCCTCCCTAATCTCATCTGCAGTTATTAGAAAGTACAAGTCCCAGGTTGTAGCAGAACAAGAAAAGCACAAAATGGTAGGCATGTAGCTGACAAGCTATACACAGAAAGTAGTATACTGTGTTACATTATACTGTATGTTGCTATAAGATAAGATACAAATTCAGCATATTCAGTCTGCATTTGGACCCAGTGCTTTCTAACCTGAAGCCAACCCTATAATATTTTAACATTGTTATTCTTCTCAAGTAAATATCCACAGCCAATAATTTGACATGGTATTTAGGGCTTTGTGATAGGAATGACACTGATTGACGTGGAACAGCTCAAAAAAGCTTTCTGGGTCAGATTTTCTGGGACAGCGGACCCACAGGACATCTGCCACATGTCTCACCATGCTAGATAGTACTGCGCCAGAGTTGGATCAAAACGGCGGCCAGAGATAATGTGTACCAGGTCCAGCAATATCATTGTGCAACTCCTGGGGCCCTGTCTTTGATTGTTTCAAATACACACAGCTGTCATTTTCCTGTCCAGCGCCCACGTTTAAATAGAACATGCAATTCATCCTAATAATTAGGTGGGGTAAGCGAAGAGATTGTGCAACTGACCAACAAAAACGTCTGAAGTCAATGGTGCAGTATTGCACAGAATTTTAAAGGGAGTTGGAACTCTGAGTGGTGTATTGTATGTTACCCTAAAAACACACCCATGAATAATGAAGAGAGTACGTAACCCTTGTGAGCCTTGTTAAACTAGCAAAAGTGGATTTGTACACCCACTGCACAATGCACCTAGCCCTTGAGACAATCGTGCGTTTGGATTGTTAACGTAGGGCCCGTGGCATTTCTCGACTCACAGTGGGAGACTGCCTTGATCTCCACGGTCTTGGGGATCTTGTCGTCGCGAGTCCACCCTGCACTCCTCCTGCTTACTTGGGACTTGAACAGAGTGTTGACCAGGGTGGACTTTCCCAGCCCGCTGTGACCTGGAGGGCAGAGAGATTGAGGCCAGTGGGTATATGGACAGGGACAAATGAACACAAAACAACAGAAAGGATAAGATAGTATAGAATAGATATAGAATATGCTATCATACAATAAGATAGGAAATTATAAGGATATGAAAAGAACAGATACACAATTTGACACAACAATAATGCATGGAATTGTTTCAATACCTTTACTTTTTACACATGCTATATTCTGTCTGGTGTGTGTAGCCACCAGTGATTGTAATAAGTTACTATTTATTTATTGCTGGGTATTAAAAGTAATTAGTTACGTTACTAGTTAATAATTAACAGTAGTAGTAAAAAATCAGCCAAAGTGAAAACATTGCAGCCTCTAAAACCAGATGATTGGACAGGCTGGTTCATTAGCCTCCCCTATGTTTGCTAGGACCAGAAATCTTGTTCTTGTAACTAAGTAATGCAGCATTACTTAGTTACATAGATTAGTTATTGTAATAATATTACTGTTTTGGAAATAGTATTAGTTACACTACTAGTTACTGAAAAAAGTAATAATTTTACAGTAACTACTAGTTACTAGTAACTAGTTACTGCCCAACACTGGTAGCCACCATCTCTACTACCGCCAAGGTCCTTTACCCACCCACAACCATGATGTTGAAGTCAAAGCCTGTTTTCATGGTTTTCTTTCTCATCTGCTCGATAATGGTGTCGATCCCGATGTAGCCCAGCAGCGTGGATCCTCCACCTGACACATTAGGACCCCCACCTTGACCTCCCCCCAGGCCCGCACAATGGCTCCCGCCAACCCCACTGAGGCTCGCCCCGCCATGGCCTACAGCGGGACCTCCGTGGCCTATGCCATGGCTGCCAATCGGAACGGGAATGCTGCTTGGCGGGTGAGTTGGAGCGCCGCCGCCACCGAGCCCTGGCCCCTGCGGTGGGAAGGGGCTGGAGGGGGAGGGGGCCCCCACGTGAGGGGGTTTGGCAGGGACGGCTGGTTTGGGTCTCACTTCTGGGGGAACAACGTCTGACATGTCTACAGGGATAAGGGAAATGATTGGAGTTAATTACATAAAAAAAACAACTAGGGATATATCGGCCATGTATTGGCATTGGCTGATATTTGCCTTGTTGACTGCAATTACCCTATCAGCAAATACGGTAACGTTAACCGATGGCAGTGTCACATCAGTTTTGCTATGGCTAATGCTAAACTGGAGAAAATATAATAGCCTAGGTTCTATAGCACCCATCACAGCCACTGGCTATTGCACACGACTCTGGTAAGAAGTAACGAGAGTATTTCACCAGCATTGGTATTGCCATCGGCTATTGGTCAAATTGTGATTTTAAACCGTATTTTCCCTTTAATATGAACCATTTCAGTGGGAGCTGCATTTTTTTTTTACTTTTGTATCTCACTGAGAGTTGGAGGAGAGGCCAGACAAGTCAGACAACATAACTGACCACACAACTGGAATTTCATGATAGGGGATCTTTAAGACATGGTAGGATGGAACATTTTAACAGGTATGAAAACGGTGTAAACAGCTGTAGTAAATCTAATTCATAGTTTGATTATGTTGTCCAACACTGACAACCAATCAGTAGTACTATTAATGCCTAATCCACCCGTTAGTATGTAGTATGGACCACATAGTTCTTTGGTATGGACCCACTTGACTGACACCAGTAGCACAAATTAGTGTGAAAATGGAAAGTCCTTACTGTAACCCTGGTGCATGAACCTGGGTGGTGATCCCAATAATGGATACCAGTGTAGGGCCAAAGGTTATGGGGTGCTGCTGCATTAATTCATTAGCAGCCATTGGCAGGCAAATAAATGCAGCTATAGAGTTCAGTTAGAAAAGACAAAATGGTTAGAGTGATAATGTATAGCAAATCTGCCTGCAGGGAAGGGTTATCTTATTCTGTCTGACTTTACATTATGGATTTTAGCTTGTATTGTTGATCTCATTTTGATTTTTTTTTTACCATTTTTGCGTTATGCACCAATGTGTGTAATCTCTGTAAAGGCATTTGAGCTCCAATTCATGTATGAAAGATGCTAAATAATGTTTATTATTATTTTTGCATTATTCGTTTTTTCACCATTTGCCTATATGGGGTGAAGGAATGTGATTTGATTATTCAACTAATAATTATGGTTATTGCCTTTGGCAGACATGTCATACTTAATTCACCACTTCAGCTGTATTTCCTGTACTCTTTGCATCTCATGCCTAAATGTCCCACTTGGCCACAAACAAAAGACAGTGCTTAATTTACATGTATTGCCCATTTCAACCTCCCCCCAGTAGTTGTCCCAGCTATACACTGGATGGCAGCATATGGCAGTGTCATTGTATTCCCTGATACCCAGCTGTGTCTGCAGGTCAAGCAGTTAAAGCCTGCACTCACAGTGGACACAACCAAATTAACATTTACCTATGGGGTTCCCCTTTGTTCTGTGCTGTCCTGTAACTTACTATAAAGCTGCACACTTTCCTTGTTACCTCAGAAAATGTTTTGGTGGAACTTTTACTTGTGAAACCACACATTTATCCCTTGCTGCGCACCATTGCATTAGCAAAGCCTGCTTTCCTGATTCAGCGCTATCCAACAACAACTGGTCTACGTTTTTATGATAGAAAATTATTCCTATCAGCGGGAAAATACAGTACATTGTTTCTTTATTGTGGTATTATTCTAACCTGTTTATAGTTTACACAGAACCATCTAGGGAACCATCAATTAAAACTGTTTCAAAATGGTGGGTGCTTTCAGGTTAACACCGGGGATCAATCCCACAACCTTCTGGCTCGGAGTCACCCAGATACTAGTTATCCTGCTAATAAATTGTTATTGTTATTTAGGCCTACATGTTTACTACTCATTTTGCTTAGCAAATATATTTTGTGGATCTCAGTGGGTCCTGACCTTATTTTATAGTTATATGGTCCTTGCAGACAGTTCGTAAAGCTATGACATAAGGTACAGACATTTACTCTCATGTTTGTGAAGAAAGCTGAGATGCTACAGTGACAATGTATGTCACAGCCAAATGGTTGGGAAATAATTAGCATGAGCCATCTACAGCCTCTAACCCTAGCCAACACATGGAACAGACTGCTGCTGGCATGCTTGGGGTGTGTTCGCCTTCAAATTAATCACACACATTCACTGTTACATTTCGCCTCGGAGTATTTCCCATATTATTCCTAAATCTCTGCTTTCATGCGAGAATTAACGCACACGTCACAAACGAACACTGGCAAAACGCATAAAGGCCAGGTTTAATAACCTCCGCGGCAGATTTTCGATTTATAATCCAGGCAAATCACACACCGTGTTTCAACAATGGGAGATTGCGAGCCACATAATATCAGAATTGTCCTATACCGGTAACTATTTTTTGTTGTTGTTCGGCAAACAATATTGAAAAAAATTTCGAATATGTACCGGCATCTGACACTATTTTAAAATGGGCGTGTATCGCCACACGTCTAGGTTTATATTACGGACATACACAATCTACCTAACCCAGCATTGTCTCTCCACTCCGCTCAGAGATGCTGGTGTCATGCCGAAATGGGTCTACATGTGATTTTTTTTTATTTGCCGTCAGCCGCAGCATCATCATAGAAATAATGATTCAAAGCATATTTAATGTGTTTGAATTTCTGCGAGTTGGTCTATTACACACGCAATTTAACAAACTATTATTCAAAGCATATTTAATGTGTTTGAATTTCTGCGAGTTGGTCTATTACACACGCAATTTAACAAACTATTATCCTAAAAAATAAAAACAATCTAAATCAGTTTTCAGGAGCACTTCATATAATCTTCAAATCATAAAAAGAACCACGCAACGATTTCAGCGACGGGGCACAATTTCGCCACAACACCTGTCAACAATGCTGAGGGTAGGGGCTACTATGGGGCTATTACCGTATAGCTAATGTTAGCTAGCTAGCACACCACCGATCCACACAAACAAGACTGCAGCATAGATGCTGCACGCACAAACGACTTACCAGATACAGGCGAATAAATTGTTTTAAAAAGGCGGTATTATACAGCAGGCTCAAAGATCACGTAAGGTATGTCAAACACAGAGATGCAATATGATGTAGATACGGGTCATGTGATTCGTCTGGGTACCTCTTCACCCCTGCCTTCGTCAAACCCCCCCTTTCTCGTTACCACGGCGACAAGAGGAGAGGGAGACGGATGATGCAGCGCGCATGCTCAACGTGACTTCCTCAGCCTCAATTTGGGAATCTTGAATTCTATTAGTGCTATTTTTAGGAGACATATGTGATCCCTTAATTTTATTAGAGGAAATTAAAAAAAAAAGGTTTCTATAGCCTACATAATTTTGAAATGGAATCAGATAACTGTGCTTTATATACAGATTTATTTTATGTTATTCACTTTTCATGCCTATAGCATAATTTTTGAGTATATACTAAATGGCTGCATAATGATATCAATTATATCATACTTTACTCCAATTAGCAAAGCACTGCACTACAAGTACTTACAGAAACTGTACTTACATGTTATGTGTGTGTTGGTAGTTTGGTGTTGTTCGCTAGCCTTCGTTTATGCATATTTTCTACTGGCCTGTTTGTGTTAAGCACCGTTCACAATTTTCCCTTGAAGCTAGTCACACCAATGTTGTTTTATCTGGCTTTGCCATGTCTGTTACTCTACTGATAAGGAGTTATGACTTAAATCCATATGCTATCCTCTTTTCCCCTCCGCTGCCCCCCCTCTTTCTCTCTCTCCAACACACACACATACACACACACGTAAACACATGCACCAACTCACCAACTTCTTTCACATACCATATCTTATGTGTGAATCTAAAATATCTAATTATTTTAAATTATTCTATTGTGTATATACATGCATACATACATACATGCATACATATACTATATAATAATTTGCCTAGTTTGTTGTTAGTTTTGAATGGTGTGGTCTGCTCTGTACTCACCCATTGACACATATACAGCGCCAGGGTAATACATGGTGACATAATAGGTGTCGTCTGGCTCCTCGGCAACACATTTCCTGCCTGGCAGAGGCTGGCTTAGTTTGTGCGGTTGAAGGGAAGTTGTTGTCTCATGTGGTCCGTGGCAGCCGATGCCCAGCGGTTGGAATGCCTGCTCATAGGGGTCTTTCAAAGCAGTGCCAGCCCCGGCTGAGTTGAATGTGTATCGCTCCAAGGACTCTGGCCATCTTACATTGCATTTTTCGAAGGAATATTCTGGTAGCTTTGTGGGTCCCTCGTGGTCAAGTGTGGGTGACACATTTGTTTGGTTTAATGCCCGGCTGCCTGCACTACCTGGATTAAGGTATATTTTTTTCCCAGGTGATTCCTGTTGACCCGCCTTATTTAACTGTTGTGCGATGTGAGGTTTTGACTCTGTATGATTTTGTGATCTGTCAGCCTCAATGAAAACAGGCGAGGGCATCTTTAAAGAGAGATTATGTGAAACCTCTTGTTCTTTGGCTTCCACCAGACATGTTTTCTGTAGCCTATATAAAGATATTTCCTGTTTCTGATTAGTGTCTTTTGACCGGAAAATGTTATCTTCCGTTCTGCAGTCTGGCTGAGTTGGAATCTGTGCATCCATCTGTGCATTTTGACACTGAGTTCTAGACCCAAATATGGGTTTCTCAAAGGCCTTGATGTTTGTAGCTGTCCCCTTGTGTTTGAAGATTGTAGAAGAGGATTCTGTTACTGTAATGTTTCCCAACTGAGACTTCCCGATGTTTGTGGCCATAGTGGATGTTGCTTCCTTCCTCGTTTCCCTACCCAAATCTCCATGCCTCCTTCTGTCTTCATTAGTGTGTGAGAATACTGTCTGACTCAACATAGGCTCAGTGAAATATGCCATTTTTGGAGTTACTGGTAGAGGTCTACCTTTGTTCAGATGCATCTGGTCATTAGACTTCTGACTGGTAATGTTTGCAGTGTGAGTGGTGTGCTTCTTGTGGAAGTAGTCTGTGTACCTGTTGGGAGGTCTGAGGTTTGATTGGACAGATGGTTCATCATTAATTGATAGAGGTTCCTTCTCAGCAACATTGGCAGACTTGATCCTACTAGAATCTGAGAGAGCTTTACCTGTGATTCCACCCAAGCTTAATTCAAATGGGTGATGCTGGTTGCGGTCTGGCCTAGGTTTGGGGATTGTGGGTATTTCTGCTGTGCCAAGAGGGGGCTTGGGTAAAGCATCAGTCCTCGTTTTTCTTAAACCAAGCTTGCATTGTAAAAATCGAGAACCATGAAAGGTGCTTCTTTGCTTGTGGTCTTCCAACCCATGAGTGAGAGATCCATAGTTATTGCTTACAGCATCATCTCCAGGAGTTGCTTTTCTTTTGTCTATAGTAGTAAAGTCCAAAAAGGCTTCTTGATCAAGCACAGCACCCCTCATCCCTTTTGGAGACCACTGGAGATCACACCGACCTGGGATGTTAGAGATGGGAATTGATGCTGCTCTTCTATCTTTGGCAATGGGAGACGTCTGTTTGGCACATTGGCACAGGGATGTAGGAGATTGACTTAATCTGACTGTGGGGGAACTGAGAGCTGGCAACGTACTTGGCCTGGGCTCCTTCGGCACAGAAAGCAATGAAGATGAACCACCCGACTGTGAGACGGGGAGATTGATAGAGCCAATCTTCTGTTGATTCAAACTGGGAGGAGAACTTGGGTGTGGAGCCGGAGGATGAACAGATATCATGGGCTTTGTGGGGGAAGATGGAGGCAGGCATGTTTTGGATTTGGTCCTGGATGGAATCGCAGCTCTGTCTCCGTGGTTTCCCTGAGAAGGCTGCAAGCATTCACTCACAGACGTCTGACATGCATTCTTGATTGACATGGGTGAGTGATAGGACCTGATTGGCACAAATGATCTGGTGCTAAAATTAGTCAGAGCAAAATGGAGGGGGAAAACGTTAACGATAGGAACAGAATGCGAATGTTAGACCATAAAGTGATGCTCATTATACCTGTCAGTGGTTAAGTCTCGTGAGTTTGGGTGTTCCAAGACGAGTCCTTGATTATCAAAGGACGGGATTTGGATCACTCTCCTCTTGATCACAGGAGAATACAGCGGGATAGGAAGCAGTAAAGGTGCTTCCAGGGGTTTCTTGGGCGGATTTGGGGATGTAGACGCTTGTGGCATCAAGGGTTCAAGATTGTGAAAAACACTCATTGTGTTTTACATTAGTGGGGATGAAGTATAGAGACAGCCTGCTGATTTAAATGAGAGAGAGGAAAGGCAGAGGGATGAGGGGAAATTATTCCATTTGTACTCTAAACGTATATTATTTACTAGTTAAATAGTATGCACCTGATCAAACACATGGCACATAGAAGGGGGAAAATGCAGCATTTTGACTAAATACTTTTTCAATACAAGGAACAAAACAGTGTCAAAATTGAACCAACCTGCTTACTGGAGCTCTGTCTTGGACGCTGACACAGGGAACATGTGAGCGGGACATAACATGAGACGAGTTGTAGGAAGTTGTGGGTACTGGAATTGCATTCTCCCCATTCCTGTGCTCTGAGACTGCACTGTTCACTCACCCACTCTACGACTGTTTTCATAGGAATCTGTCTATGTGGATGTCTATATGTGGAGAACACAGCTAAAAAATGCTTATTTGTGTAGTAGTACACAAGAAACAATTTGAAAGCACTGATGATAAAATTAGTTTATTTACATATGAATGGAGAAAGCAGTTCATCAAAACGGGTGTGCAAACCCCCAATTTCCTCACATGCTGTCAAGTAAAATCAACAATGAGAACAAAAAAAATATACATTTACTTTATTGCCAGATTCTCATTGTCTGAAACCCTGCCCAACAGACAGAGGTATGCTTGTTGCATGTGTTTGGCACATATAGCACAATATTGTTCAGAGAAAGTTGTTGTTTTAACACTTACTGGCAACCGTTCTTGGCAGTGGCACGATCACTGTGGTTACTAGCAGCTGCCATGCTAACGTTGCCTAAATAAGGTTTCACCTCCTAACCTACAATAACTAATTGCACTACACAACTGACTGTTGAACAATTACAAGGACTACACAAGGAAACATCGTGATCTATGTCTAGTGATTGTCAGAATACAAAACGTGGCACAGAAGATGGAATGACATTACAACTACAACATGAATTGTCGTTACTTTTGAATAAAGAGCATTATGTACCCCATGCATGTTTTTGGATTCAGTCCTCTTTCCCTCCCAGGGAGAAAGAGTCTTGTCACCGCTGATCTATAAAGTGAACTTGAGAGAGTAGAAAGGTGTGAATGGAAGGGCAAAGCAAGCAGTAGCCGACTCTATGTTACACTCTCCCTCCCAAGTCCTGTGCTGGCTCTCGACCCACAACTGTCCTGGCAGCGTCCCATACCCAGATGGCCTGGCTGCCGTCCCGACCCCCTCGCCCCATCTCGCTCCTCATATCAGCGCATTGCTGTCGCCGTCGTCGTCCTCGTCCCTGCAGTTCACGCTGGCCACCAGCGGGCGGTGCCGCACCGTCTTGTTGCTCCACTTGTGGGCTTCCTGCAGGCCAGGCTCCAGAAAATAGAGGCAGGCTCCGAAACCGGCCAGCACCAAAACCGACACCAGCAGATAAAGTGGCACGAACCAGTCGAGGAACAGCCAAGACATGCTGCCGCCCGTCACTGAAGGAAACGAGAGAAATGGTAGACACTGGGAGTACTGGGGAGAAAGAGAGGAGGAGAGATGAAGGGTTAAAAAAGGTGGTTGAGGCATTTGTTTACTTTGAGACCCTCTGACTTATGTACATTCCTGTTACAGTCGCACTAGTTCCCAAAATGCCTTCCCTGGCTCACTGTTTATGTTTGTAATACAAGGGGAGGGGTAGTGCTGTGAGCCAATGACAGCTGCAATGATAATGGGAGTAGAAGAGCAGTCAGCTGTGAGCAGGGCATCCTCCACAACAGTTAAGCTCTCTATTCAACCATACCAAATAGGAGTGTATAGTGTAGGCTACTATGCTATATTTGACCATACAGTTCTAGACACAAATCGAGCAATGTCAATTTAAAGTATTTAGAAGAGCCACTGTGGGCTTTGCACGGAACCTGTCATATCGCAATGTTAATATCTTATTACTGCTATGTAAAGTGAGAAACATAATGACATGATACTGGCCGATTTAAAAGCTTAAAAGCATTAGGCCTATAACAATATAATACATATTGCTAAATATCCTTTCAGACTGCTCATGTGTAAAGATTGTTGAATATCCTATCACAGATACGCTATAATGTCATGCACAGCACGTTACTTGTAAAAGCTTGGCCATCATCATGCTAAAAATAACACGGCGTAGACGTAGTAAATGCACTATACGCCACATACCTGTACATTAGACGGTCGATACCCTGTGCTGGGATGTTACTGCTCCAACTCGGCGACGTGGCATACAAAGTTCCACACCGTCAGTAACTGTTTCCAGGGGCTATTGCTCAACGCGTGTTGCACGGAGGATGGAACACCGATCACAGGTGTGTGTGTGTGTGTGTGTGTGATTTCGAGAGACACGAAGAGGCAGAGCTGCATGCAGGTCCATCACCCAGCTCTTGTCTCTGACGTAGCACAAACAAAAAAAAAAAAAGAGACCGAGAGAAAGGTGGGGGTTGCCATGACAACAATCCCTGGTGCTGCTGACTGGGAGCGAGTGTGGGAGGATAAATTATATAACTACAATGTTTTCGGTGGGGGCGGGGTCAAGTCCTTGATATATCTCTGGATCCTCGGTGATTTGATGCTGGCTGCGTAAAATCGAACCCACTCCAGTTAACTCGGAGGCAGTCACAGTTTATATAGCCTATGATATTGGGCGGGGGGGGGGGAGTGAGGGCAACTAGCAGCAACCAACTCACATATTATTAAGTGTCACAACAGCCCCTAAGGTGCACATTGTCATTATGCTCTATAACAGGGAAATGTGATTTTATTTCTTCCCACACTGTTTCCAAGACTCATTTAACACACAAAGAATGCCCAACTGCCCAAACAATTCACACAAATACACAGTGTACTGTATATACTGTATACAGTACATATATATAGTAGGTTACAGCAACCTTCATTAAGGAAAGATCCTCAGGCATCTGATCTCATTATCATGCCCTGTTAGTTACACTCTTGTTGAGAGCTGATCAATACAGCCATAGTAATTCAATTATGGTGGTGCTGTGACGAGATTAGGAAGGTGATCCTCCCAATTAGAACTTGATTGACTAATCATTCTCACCTGTGTCAGGATGGACAGATTATTTAAAATGGGCACTGAGCAGCAAAAACAAGAAGATTCTATTTTTATGAAAGTACCTGCCATTCACAAACAGTTTCAATGTGCGGCTCCCCAGATGGACTTGTGACAACAATTCATCTGGCATGTCAGGTTAAGTCCTTCCCACTGGCGATTTGAACCCTGCTCCCACAGATTACAAAACAAACCCCTTAGCAAGGAAGGCTAAAGTAAGAGTGTTCAGAGATTTTCTATAGACACCAAGCTATTCCTCTTAGTTATTGCTGATGTAGACCTACTTCCTTGAAATATGTGGATGTAGTCTGGGTAATGGTTGGATTTTGATACACTAAACACTAAATTGTTTGCAATTCTAAAAGGGGTGTTTCACAGTGAATGTCCCTATTACAATAGTTTATAGGTTATTTGTATAATTACAATAATTTGCATGTCCTTTATTTAATTGTTTATTATTTTATAACTTATGTTATGTTACTTATTAGCTCTGTTTTTGTGACTGTGTCATTACAAAACTGCCTCAGGAGTCTTTTGGGACAAATTATTTCAAATTTTTACGAATAGAAATAATAGAAATAATACAAGAATGCTTTTTTTCAACCTGCAACTCCATGGCCCTGTCTTATTTGTGAAGAACACTGTAACAATGTAAAAGAAAACAAATATTATGTAGTAGTATGCAACCCCCACGTCTTTCATACAATGTGTACGGTTCAATTTGACCTAAATACAACCCTGAGACATAGTGCATCAACACATTGACCTTTATTAATATTACATTATGTTCTTATATTATTATTATCAGCTTAACAGTAGCTTTCTATGGGCATCATGGGGGCTCAGTGGGCGAAGGGTTATACCCTTTGTCACGTCATCGCTCTGTCCCCTAATACAGTGGTTCCCAACCTTTTCTGTCTTATGTACCTTTTGAGCTGCCGGGTATCCACTACACGATTTCAGGCCGATTTTAACCCGATTTGGTCATGACCGACGCATTTTCAGCGTCGGGACAGAACGTGGCTCGTCTGGAGCGACGACAGGCGTCGTTACTCCGTGTAGTG
>JAODUK010024098.1:2500-24584 GCA_027564635.1 Typhlichthys eigenmanni
AAAGAGAACATTGTGGCATACCAGCTGCCTGTCCACCATAGTCTTGTCACAGTGAATGCTGTAGAGCTGGTGTTTTATGACCATTTGAGGCAAGGAGTCATTGAAAAGCTTTCGGGGGAAAAGCGTCATAAGGTACTGCAGAGTGGACCTGATGTCCACTAGTCCTTCTAGTAGAGAAATAAATATATGCTGGTGACTTTGGACATCACTTATAATTATTTATGTTTAATATTATTTCAATAACCAGACATACCTTCTCCATTATTAACTCCAAACGTTTCTATGCCTAGTCTTCTTTTCTTTGCTTTAAAGGTGTCTGAAATTAGACCCCTTTTTCTATTCATATCTGGGGGAAAATGTGGTTAATAAGAATACTATGAAGTGCATTATACGTCAGCCGTGCCGTGTCTTGATAACTCATAACTCACACGCTCTTTCTGTTCGTCAAAAATGATTTGTAACTAAACTAACAACACAAACACAATTTGAGTAATACTATTTATCGGTAAACGCAATTCATAGATACTATATAAAACGATATAAGTATGTTAAATACTACCTCAATCAAATCAACATGGGAAACCCAGTCAAGTCTAGCGTACAGATGTTTTCCTTATTTTTCTTCTTCTGTTCTGTATGGGGCGTATTTACCGCACTACCTCCTTCTAGTGGCGTAGATAAGTCAGTACATATACGTAAATAAATAAAATAAAAAAAGAAGAAAAAAACGTGATAGCCCTTTAGCCAGGCGTAAGAAAACCGCACACGCACGCTGTTCAAGGACTCAAAAGGTATAAGTAATCGTGTGTGCACAACCATTTACCGAATTAGTGTAATCGGACAGAAGATATTTTGTTCTGAAGCTAGTGATGCAGTATTATTTTAGCGAGTTACCGTAGGTGAAGCCTTCCAGTATACCGTAGATCCGTGCGACAGCTAGCGTTAGCGTGCTTTATTTCTGCAGCAAATGCTAACTGAAAATTCACAAACTTGTTGTTATCTAGCTAGTACCTGTACTTGAAGAAAATCAATATGTATACTTTAGTTTGCATCAGTTTGCAGTTTTAGTTTATCTCCTTAAACTACTAACTCGATTTGTTTATTCCCTTACATGTTGTGGCGTTGCCCTTATACAATAGACTTAGATAGAGTTTTCTTGTAGGTAGTAATGGACCAGCGCCGCCACCAGTCCCAGTATCCCCAATCCAATAAACGCATCAGGCCGAACGACCACCAAGATGGACCGCCTCTTCTGTCTCCGACCTCTACCCTCCAGGTTTTGAGCACCAGAAAGCAACTTTATGAGAAAGACTTTCCCGTCTACAAGCAGCCTGTAGAGGTGGGAAGCTTTTCGCTGGACTCTAAACGCAGATTCTTCAACGATACAAGGCAGTTGAGATATTTTGTGGAACCTGACACAAGTCCAAATTTTAACCTAAGGGATGGCTACATGGAGCGTTTTGTTAAAAGAGATGATCAAGCGAAGGAGAAATTGGACCACATCCTGCGGTGGATTTTGGCCAATAGATCGAAGCTTCAGTCTCCAGCTACCACAGCTGCATCCCCATAGTAAGTTACCAACAGCAAATATAGTTAAATTCACAAATATGTATTAATACGTATTTCTAGGTAGATTTTAGAAACATCTATAAACATCTATCTATAACCTACTTTAACCTGTGTGTGTGTAGCCTACTGAGCAGAACTTTCTTCTTTGTCAAACAACAGCCTGGTGCAGACACCCCACATTGCATTTTGCACCATTTAACAGTAGCAGTATGTAAACCTGCATTATATAGTGGAGAGGAGGTATCTGGATAGTGTCTAGATGGGGGCAGGGTATACTTGAATGTCTGGGTCTTCAATCAACAAAAGGCCACAGGTTCAATCCCCAGGCATAGGCTAAGGCTACCCTATAAACATCTTTGAGCAGGATGAGGATGCCTAACCTACTATTACAAGTGTCAGTGATTTAGGGTAAAATCATCTGCTCAATGACCAAAGTGTAATATCTGGACTTCTCCATTCCAAATGTTCTCTTCAGTGTAGAACTCTTGTTTCTTCAACGACATGTATTTTTTGACCAACCTCTGCCCCTGCCAGTTCATTAGGTGTTGATTTTGTGACATGGCGTGGCCACCTTACCAAACTGCTCACCGCTCCTTACGAGACACGTGAGGGCTGGCTGCTGGCCATCACCAAGTTTGGGGGCACACACTACATCAGTGAAGTGGAGACAGAGGCTGCCCGAAAGGAAAACGAGAACCGCACCGAGAAACACGAAGAGATGATGTACTGGGGATACAAGTTTGAGCAGTACATGTGTGCAGGTACGAGCATATAAAGGCAGTCTGATTCATGTGTACAGTTCATTGTATATACTTGACATGTGTTTCACAAGGACCATCTTGGACATGCATGTAGGGATATCATCGATGTGACATTTTCCCACACAAACCTAATGAAATCTGTGGGTTATATTTCAGTCAATGATACTGAATCACCATGTGTCTGTCCCTCTAGATAAAGTCCACAGTGTTCCAGACCCAGGTGGGGTAGTTAACACTAATGAGGCCTTCTGCACTGTGGTCCAGACACGGCTTGCAGAGCACAAACTGCTCTTCTCTGGTGAGGTGGACTGCCGAGATAAAGATCCCAAAGCTCCAGCGGCCCCTGCCTGTTATGTTGAGTTGAAGACCTCTGCAGAAATCTGCACTCCCAAACAGCGCAGTAACTTCCATAGGTACATTGTTAAACTCCGTAGTCTCGAAGTTGGGATTTTCTCCCGAGTGTCATGTAAAATGCCCATTTTCTATTCCCCTCATTCTCAGGTTCAAACTTCTGAAATGGTGGGCCCAGTCATTTCTTCCCGGCGTTCCACGTATTGTAGCAGGTTTCCGGGATCAGGAAGGCGTGGTTGTGTCTGTTGAGACTTTTCACATATCCAAGATATCACATCTTATCAAGGTACAGTGAAAATGTGAACTATGTGGCATTTGAGATGTCATGTTTTAAAATGGAACTTCTCAATTTGTTTCCGGAATAGACCTTTCCGACTCAGGCTGTAAAACCCGCCCCCATTGGTTACGGTTGCTAATGTCCCACAAACAAACTTTTGTAGCTTGTGGGACATTCTATGATATTTTCTCTCATATTCCTAATAATATTGCAGTGTGCTTCTTGCCAAATTAGTCTACCATGTCCCTCTGTCTCTCTACTCTCTCACTGGCTGTAAAGGCTATTCTGGCTGTTACAAAATGAGCATTAAACAGTTATAACAGCCAAGTACGTAGCCCGTAACGGTACTACGGATGCATATTTTATGATATGTTACTGTACCTTTTTAACAGCCGTGTGTTTGTTGATGTTGTTCGTGTTCAGTTCAGCCGCCTCCCACAAGCTATTCATCCACCTTAACTTTAGTTTAACCAACTGTTCTTTCTGGTTTGAAAGGAGGATGAGCTCCCTGCTTAAATGGTGCTGTACACTATAGTCTGACACACATCAAATGACAAATTTATACGGGTCAAACATCAAACATTTATTTAGCGTTCGTGTCCTGTGAAGTGTGAACATGTATGCTAAACGTTAATCCATGACATAGTATGACTAATAACAGCTTTGTATGTGGGACATCAGCTGTTTTGTTTGTTTTGTTTGTTCAGTGGCCTATACTACTAAGGAATGTAACTATCTTATCCAGGTAACTCCTGGAGTAACTTTGTGGTGTCAGGTGTAACTTGCTGAGTAATCCATACTACGAAAAGTGGAGAGGTTTTGCGCGAGGTGTGCTGTCATGGCAATTTACGCTGCATCTCTAAACTGCTCCAAGCATCTTATCCTCGTGATTAACTTGATGTTACCCTATAAGCACTGCACCTCCACCCGCTCACAATGTCAAGAAAACTCATGGTGTTCTGTCGAGTTGTGCGCTGCTTTGTCAAAAGATTAGGCCTAGCCTGTATACGGCAAATTGATCGTTTATTTTAGATGACATAGCACAGCAACGCTGTATTTCTGTCTTTTAAAATACACCTTAAACAATATCACTTCTGTATAGGATAGAGCATGCATTAAGCGTTCTAAAGATCAAATGTGTTTTTAATGCATTCTCAGGTAACTGGCAATAGCTTGCCTTATAACCATAAAAATGCATAGTTTCAATATGCGTACACAGGGGACGGGCGGAGCATGCACCTTTACACCACAACTCGGCCTGTGTTGCTAACTTTTATGTGACCGCGCACAAACTCACTCCAAGTTAACAGACTCAACAAAGCAACATCTTAATCACAGTCATAGTACCGTTTAACACCAGTTTAGGCAGGCATAGTTTGTAAACCCTGACTTTCAAGTAGTCATGGTTCTTAGATTTCTTAGACTTCTTAATCTTAGTAGGTTGAACTCTGTTCGTAGTATAGGCCACAGGAGTTACTAAGGAAAATCAGTTAATCTGATTAGTTATTGATTGAAATGTCGGAAAGGTCTATTAAACCTCTAATGTCTCTGATTACACTTCTGATTGAAACTGGATTCACAAAGTTGTTTTGTTTTTACATTGATTTCATGTGTCCCGCATTTGGAGTGCTGAATGTCTTAAATTCCTCTCTACTACTTCAGCTCATAACAGGCTCACACCATTTTGGGTGTAATAAGTCATTTTTGTACACATTTACTCTTCACAGAATGAATTCAACTGCTGGAAGCCAACTGTGTGTATGAACTTTTGCTCTGAGTTTCTTGCTTTTGTGAAGAGTGTGGTTAGAGAAGACAATCCAAGGTGGGAATACAAGAAACACTGATTATAAAAATAATCTGCATTTCAAAATACCGCTGCATTTACATTGCTTGTCAATGTCTTGTTTTCCTTTCAGGGTGGTTTACTTGTTTTCCTGGGAGCCCCATAGAGACGTGACCTACTCCATCCACAGAGATTCCCAGTACTCTTTCCTACCACAGTGGTATGTAGCGGAGATGAGCAGTAGTACCAAGAAGGACTCAAACAGAGGCATTAACAGCTAATGCACAGGGTTTTGTATTGAGGGCATTGACTAAACTAATGGGAGTTTGATAGGTTGACCACATTTTTACCTGATTAAACCTGGGAGGGACTGTAAACTAACTCAATGGATACATTATACTTCTAGGCTAAATGTTAAGATAACAGCATGATACAATTTTTTCCACATGTTCATTTTATTAATAGATTACAATAAATTAACATCCCAAAATACTTAAATCTAATCGTAGAAACACAAAAGTACCATTCTTTAAATTAAGACAAACTGAATATTGCATATGTTTTTAGTTTATGTAAACTGTACAGACAAAATATGGCAGGTCAAAAACGATTAATGTAGATAAGTAAACCTGTTGAGCACCTCATGTTTTTCCCGTCATGTTTTCCCCACAATTAACAGGAACGTTTAATAACAAACAAATGAGAAACATTGTCAAGGGAGCACAAAGACAACAGAAGACGTATTAAGTGCAGTACAGTTAATGTTTGTTCATTAGTGGTTTGTCAGTTAAAAAGCACCAGTGCTTGTTTTTGTAATGGGGCATTTTAATGTGCTCATATTTGACTATACCAGTTGTCAATGTTTAAGGATTATTTTCCATTTAAGACTTGGTGTATATTCATGAGCTGGAATAGATTTTATAAATTGATTGTTTATTATTCTTTAACTTCCACTTTTTTATAAAAAAGATGTCTCAGGACAGTCTGTTCATTTCATGATCTGTAAATGGTGTAAATGGAAACTAAAATGTGTTATTGGCTGCATTGATGTAATGCCCACAACTAGCATGTAAGAATGACTTGCAGATGATTAAAAAATGCATTGCTTTAGTAAATATTCTGAGAGGTATGTTTAACTGTATACCAAGGACTGAGTTGCAATTAATTTAATTATGAGCTACATTCACATAGTAAAGATATCTGGTCCAGTGCCTTCACTAGAAGGGCAGAATCAAGATGCACAGGAGATGCCTAAAGCGGTTATTTGGCTGCAAAAAAATAACTAAAGCATAAGTTATTTTTTGCAGCCAAATACAGTATGGGGACTTTATTTAGCTTGGACAGTAAAGACTATTTAAATCCTTGAAGTTTTCCATTCAATCAACATATAGAAAACTCATAAGTAGAGGAGACCTGGTCTTCACAACTATAAACAAACTAGTGTGCTTGTGAGGAAAGTACTGACATCTTAACACCACACTGGGTGTCTAATATCAGCACTATGTCGCAAGTGAGGAACTACATTTTCCATCTCCATGGCAACAAATCACACTAAGATCTTGCAGTGTGAGATCTTACAGTGCAAAATGTATAAAGTAGGCAGAAGCTGTATAGTCAATTTGTTTTCATCCAACAGCCAGTCTTAGATGGTATGCATCTTAAGGTGGAAGAGAGGCTGCGTGAGATGTACAGTGAATAGAGGACAATCTTCATGATGAGCTTTACATCACTGCACTGATTTGAGTTAAACAGCCCCATAACACGTAAATAATAAGCCTACAGTTAAGCGTCCTACACAGACATGGTCAAAGCAGGTATGAAATCAGCTCTTCAGTTTCTTGTTAAGGCCCATGAGTTTGAAGGTGGCCGAAGTAATCTTTTCGTACACAACGAACATGAGGGCAGCTGTCAGTACTGTCTGAAGAAGCTTAGCCTCCAGTCCTTTGTACAAACCGACTGTGCCATGCCTCCTGTAATGAAGAGGACAGAATGACCATGAAGCTGGTCCCACTCGGCCCATTTTGTGTGTGAGATTGCATAATTGTTGCACGAACCTGATTCTTTCCATCAGCAGATGGACCACGTTACGTAGGCTTCCTAATACACCACCCTCGCCATCACCTTTGTACTGGCCAAACTTGAGGCCGTAGAGAATAGCAGTTTGCATATACAGATAATGACAACATGTTAACATTGTCACCACATACAATATACGTACGTTTTCACGGTGTAGTATCCTTCTGTGGAGAAAGCTTTGTCACACACAGCACTTAAATTATACTTCTAATACAAAGTGCTATAAAAATCACTTTTATACAATACTGCATGTGCCGAAAATCAAATAGTTCTGATACATGCAGTGATCATATGTTTGATAGGTGTGGCATTTAAAACTTTGGAAGGATAAGTTGTCAAAATAACACGTCCTATCATCAAGTGCAGCCATGGAAATGTCAGTACTTTGTGACAACCCAATGAGTTTATTCCAAATACAAACTCTTATTACCCTTAGGATGGCCTGAACAGTCTGCAAGGGATATGTGGCGGTGGTAGCTATGGCCTTGGCAACTGCTCCAATGACAAATATCTCTGCTGATGATATCTGGTAATGACCAATAGAAAACAGTACATAAAAAAAAAACATGAGTCAATAACCAAGTATAACCACCAAAAATTATGATTGAGTAAACACTCCAAAAGTCACTCTGAAAGGTCAGCAGATTTGTTTTTAGAGCACTGACATCTAATTGTATCCCACAGTACCTTCTTCCCACTTGTACCTGCCCTCCTCTTCATAGCCTCATAGATCATGAACTGTATAGCTGGGTTAAGGACAAGGACCAAAGATGGCAGAGTGCCATTCCAAAGGTTGCCCACCCCCTCGTTAGCTATGATCTGGGATAGGGCGTCTAAGAGGAGAGGTCAATTATAACGTAATAGTTAGAAAACTGTTTTTTTAACAAAAATGTTTTTTTCTTTTGTGTGACACATACCAAATATCCCTTTGTAGTGCGTCTGTTGGAGGTCATCATTTCTGAACTTTGCCCCCTGCAACTTCAATCGGGTGTTGACCACCCACATCGGTGTTGTCAGAAGCACATTCACCACCCCTAAATTAACACATTTCAACATCTCTATTCTAGGACTTAAGTTTCACAGCTAATAATTAAAGACCACTTCCAAAGTTATCTTTTAATTGTGGTTACCTGATACGACCCCCATAAGCAGATCTTTGCCAGGCCTTGACACGCCCTGGCCAGAACCGGTCAGCTTCTTCATTGTGTTGAAAGTGTAGAAATAGACAAAGTTTGAGCAACAAAGACTGGAGATGACTGGGAACCAACCTCTGTATAGAGACTGTCTGTGGAAAGGGTGGAAATGTCACTGGAGTAGCTTGTTCATAACAGTTCTCTTGTCTTAATTTATAGATGAATGCTCACTGAAATAGCTTTGAATCATAAGAAGATAAAGTAATGGGTAATTTTACTGCAGTAACGGGATAAAGGCATGATGCACTTGAGGACAAACTGCAGCACCCTGCAAGCTATGCTATGGTAGGACCCCATACTTACAAGCCCTCTTCCTTTGCAATCTCTGTTAAGATGAGTGGGGTGGATTTAGATTTCCGATTCTCGTCCACTTGAGAGAAGAAAAATACAAGGGGGCGGGGGGGGGGGAAAGGGGTCATTTGAATGTCTCGCATCTTTCAAGTGACAGAACAGGTTAAACTGGACTTCCAGGTGTTCAGGAAAATGTAATACTGTAGCATGAAATACTGTAGCACATTGGACAATTGTGAACTATGGAAATCAACTTAAAAGTTAACCAACCAACCTAATCTTTTGGTCTAATCCTTTTTATTTTATTTGTTCATTTTTGGGTGTTTGTTCTTTTTTGTAAGTCAAATTGGCCTGGCTATCTAGAATATATATGTATATATAAAACAGATCTCTAACCAACCTTGCAGGCGAATTCTCGCTGTATCCAATGGAAAGAAGACAGTCATCGCAGTCACGCTCCCCTAGTATAGCAAAAAATCACACCTCGAGTCATTCCACAGCACGCATGCACTTAGTTCAGAATGATATAGGCCTATAACACGTACTGTATAACCAAATACATTATTCTTTGCTCACCATTGCACCTGCTACAGCATGCACAAGTGTCTCGTACGACAGAAGGCTTACAGCCGACCCATTTTTGGAAGACATCTCTGCTGCTTTTTACCGACCGAAACAGCCGACGCCAAACCCAACACCGGTTAACAGAGTGCCGGGGTCTTCCTCGCCACTTTGTCACTGGCTTGAGAATTTGATTAGTTCAACGTCTTTAGCTTACAACCCCATGTTGTTAATGCCACTATGAAATCCACGTCGATAGATTGTTTAGTTCCAAGAAAATGTGCAGTGACGGTAGATATTTGAGTTTGTTTCCTCAATATTCTCAGTTGTCATTCATTCCTTGATGTGATCTGAACTCCATGAGTATGCTTCGGTGACATCGCCATCTACTGGGAGGGAGTACGATGTACAGTATGACTGTTGCAATATTTTATATGACCAAGGTCCATACATGTAAATAATAACAGGTCTACTACAGGCGAATTCGGGTAATCTGGGACATTGGCTAATGTGGAACAACTAAACTCAAGTCTTTATCTTTCCTGTTCAAAAAAAATATAGTCATACATTTGTGTAGGTTTAGCATCTATGTTGTGTTGTTATTCGGTCTCATTGTGTAGGCCTATGTTGCTCGGGGGCAGATCAAATACTTTTTTTTAGTCCTGGGTATGAAATCTTCAATTCTTCTTGTGTGGTTAGAAAACATATTGGGGATTACAGAAAGGTGTATAATGTGTTTTTTGATAGCCTATTAGAAAAAAAATTACACAAGTCAAAATTGCAAAGATTGTCCCAGATTACACAAATTCACTACCAACCCTAACCCTACTACTACTACTAGGCTATACACTAATAATCATAATAATCATTCTAAATAATAATAGTAATAACAATAACATAACATATAATAACATAACAACTGTAATAATTGTGTCTACATGTGTTTTTTGACCGTTTCATGTGTGAAAACGGATCTGGGTTGTTTCCAGAACTCAATTAAGCCTAATTGACAGGATTCTGTGTATTGAAGTGAAACAGTAAATTGAAGAAATAATGTTGATGTAACCAGACTAAGAACACGATGACCTAACACACCCCTCCCTACCGATAAAGCAGTAGGCTATATCTCTGGTCATGCCTCTAGGCGTGAATTGGACTTTGATTGCTGCACTGCCTTCGGTTTCCACCGTCCGCTCTCCACTGTGGATGCAGGCTAGTTGGGGGAAAAGAAATAGCCCTTTTTGTTATCTTTTGGGCTAATTCTTTTTATTTTATTTGTTCATTTTTAGGTGTTTGTGTTATTTTTTGTAACCGTGGTAATAATAACAACAGGGTGGAACATGTCCCGGTACCATAAATCTGCGATTGATGGTAACTTGGACATCCTGAAGGAGGCCACTAAAAATGACCTGAATACTCGGGATGAGGATGGTATGACACCCACTATACTGGCTGCCTTCCACGGGCATGTAGATGCCCTTCAACTCATATGCAGCAGAGGGTAAGTTCAAACAGCTTTCACTATATTCTACGAATGAAGCTGATAGTAATCAAACACACAAGCAAACCAATCAGCAAGCTATTCCATAGCTAATCATAAATACTGAATATGAATATGAATGAATATGAATATAAATACTGAATATGAAGTAAAACATATATACACTAAAAAGTTGAGACAGTTAAGTGCATCATAAATATTAGGCTATTTGATTTGAACTTCAGACTAACTTTGATTTTTTTTAAGAGTCCAGTATAAAATTACTTAAAGAATATATATCCTTTGGACTGCACTCTCCCTTCTGAACCAAATAATCAAGCTAAAACAAAGCCATTGTTAAAAACAGAAGAATCCTTTATCCATCCCATCACCCCCATTCATCATATGGGCTGGCTGACCTACTGAAAATGTGCAGTAACCTATAATATTTTCACATTGTAAAGCAGTTTGAGAGACATATTCTGTGAACCAACATTACATGTTCCTTAACTCACGTTTCCTTTTGCACGTCATCAGCTTGGCAGAATATCTTGCAAGTTAGTTTTATGACAAGCTGTTGCTATGATAGTTACCGGGGCTATTGCAATTGGAGACAGAAGGACTTTAACTCTTAATAACTTACCAATTAACAACACGCCTGTTTTGTGGAGCTTTTAGGGGTCGATTTTTTTATAGGTTGCATGAGGCTATATCACATTAAATTAAGATACACACCATTGACGCGATTGTTAAATCAGTCTTAGTTTATCAAGATAACATTAAAGGTAGGCTATACCTCAATAGCGCCCGCATAATGCCACATTTTAGTCCCAGCTCAGTGATGTTTTAAAAGCAACTGTCCAGGCAAAGTGTACAGCAGGTGTCTATTGGGGGAGGGGTAGACTATAGAACAGAGAGAGAGTACAGAGGAGCAGAAGAGAGGAATGCGAGCCAAACTTTAGTCATGGTCTGAAACCAAACGAGCATATTGATTGCTGAGGCTAACCACAAGGCTAATTCCAGACACAAATAGAGTAAATAATGTAGTCCCTGTGTGTGTGTGCGTGCGTGCGTACATGTGTGTGCATGGTCATGACCCCATAGAAAGTGAATTTTTGCTTTTTCAGTTAGATTTGTCTTTTATATATCAAATTTTAAATGTTGACATTACTTTTAAGTTGACTGGATATTGGGAAACCTGTGTCCCTGTAAACCACTGAAAAGTGATCTCATAAACCATATAATCCTGTATGTGTGTGTGTGTGTGTGTGTGTGTGCGTGTGTGTGTGTGTGTGTGTGTGTGTGTGTGTGTGTGTATACAGAGGGGATCCCAATAGGAGTGACATCTGGGGAAACACTCCTTTGCATCATGCGGCTGGAAATGGCCACATGCAGATCCTCAGCTTCCTTGTCAACTTTGGCGCCAACCTTTTTGCCTTGGACAATGACTTCCGCACAGCCATGGACGTGGCTGCTTCGCGTGACCGCATGGACTGTGTGCGCTTCCTGGATGCCGCTGCTTCACAGCAGACGAGCAAGAACGCCAAAAGCGTCGCGCAGCTGAAGAAGGAGGCCAAAAACAATGCAGAGAAACGAGTTAAACACTGCGAGAAGGTGAAGAAGAGACACCAGAGCAAAATGGATAAGATGTATAGTGGCACAGTCAGCAGCAGGCCTGCTTCTGAAGCTGGCAGTGCATCAGGGTTTTCATCCGATACCCTGGGCAGCGTGAGCAAGCAGTTCTCCAGTCTGATCGCTGCAGACAAGATTGGTTCACTCAAAGGGAGTGTTTTTGGAACCCTCCAGAAGAAGTTTGGCAAGACAGATAAGGGAAAGAATGGGAGTGGGAATGTCATCTTCAAGCAGGAGAATGGGATGGGCCATACAAAGCCAGAGTTTGTAGAGGTCTTTGATGAGCAGGATGAAAACACGCTAGAGGGAGATGATATGGACAGCTTCAGTGATGATAATGATGATGATTTAAGCAAACCCACACAGTCTATTTTCAACAGGCCGGGGCTTGGGGGCTTGCGTTTCATGCAAATCATGAGTCCGGAGTCTGAAGATATTTGCAGTGGGGGGACTGAAACTCTTGGTTACCTCGTACAGAATGAGAGTGATGGAGATGAGTTCGAAGATGGCGGTGCAGAACTTCCATGGAACGAGGAGGAACTAGGACTGGATGATGAAGATGATGAAGAGACCTCTCCATTGGATACATTCTTGTCTGCCATTTCCTTGCAAGACTTTGCCATGGCATTTAGACGAGAGCAACTAGACCTTGATGCCCTAATGCTTTGCTCGGATGAAGACCTTAAAGGCATTCGAATTCAACTGGGACCCAGAAAGAAGATTCTGGAAGCTGCTGCCCGGAGAAAATATGCACTGGAGAGTCCCGGTATAATAAAAGACAGCCACCTGTAATTGAATAAACAACTAGGAATGTTGTTTGTAAATATATAACCTTTATTAATAAAATCATGAGTTTGAATTTTTTTAAATAAAGTTACAGGCTTACATGTTAGCTATGTCTCTTTAATCCAGATGATTGAATATGAAATGCATGCACTCAATAAAATCATGCAGCTTTATAGCTGTTGCAAATTATTAATTCATAAATCACAAATAATTCTTTATTATGCAAATATAAAATGAATTTATCTCAATGTTGTGCATAACAACGATTTGTAGGTTGGAGTATATCATAGTATAAACAGTTTTTAATATGCACTTTGATGTGTTATTGTTAATCCCAAATATGACTATTTAAATAATAATAATTAAAAAAATAAAATGGTTTATACAATTATATCATATAGCATTCACTTCAATACTATTTATCTGTATACAAGTAAATGGTAGGCTAATGATTGTGCTGATTGCATGCATGTCTGACAATAAAGAGGGGTCTAAAATATATCTTGAAAAGCTTTTATATTTACAGTGACAACTGATAGTACAATTGTCTTTTACACCCTTTCCCATTTGTATATGCCATTTTACTGCTATATAATGTCAGAACTTTTTGAGGACACAAGGTATTGGAGAGACTTTTACTTTGAAAAATACAATTAAGTTAGAAAGGATTCAGCCTACTGTCACAAAACGTATATGCCTGAAAGTGACAATATTACAGTTATATGTGGCGGCGACTATATAATCATAATATTAATTGTCGCTGGAAAAAGTTAGAATCTGGCAAAGGTCTTAGTATCCTACTGTAGGCTTACGCCTACCAATCATGTGCGGAGGGAGGAGTTATAAGAGGCGTCTGCAAACTGAAACGTTTGAGGGAATTCTTGTTGCTGTAAATACGATTTTGTGTTATGGTTCCAGCATTACCAGGTATTTTTTTAATTTGAAGTAGACATAGTAGTTTCATCATAGTGTTAACTATATTTTTGATAAACTGTGTAATTCTACGATTATGTGGTCGTAAGAAAGAAGCTATAATACTCGACAAGGTTCGGGGGAAATATTCAGAGCAAATTCACATTTCAGCCTACCGTACGGTACCGTAAATGTGTTTTAAATGTATGCATGCTAAGGCAATCCAAGTTGTACTGTTCTGTAGTTTCTCATATTTAGAAGAGCACGCAAAAGCCAATGCATTAACCTAGTTTGCTAAAGCCATTGCTGGTTATCAGCTAAATAAATCACTTTTCTTGACTGGTTTACATATTCAGTTGTTAGCTGATGGTAAACTGTTAGTGCTCCGTTGATTGAAGATGATAACTTTTCACACGCGGTTGTCATAATATGATCGGCTCTACACTTTGCCTGACAATAACGTTCCTTTCAGGCTTGTCTGGAAAAGGGAGATATGGCTGAAATTAATCGAGTCACAAATGTAGACCTGACCACAATCGCACCAGACGCTACATTTATAGGCCTGGATGGAGACACTGAAGATTATGTGTTTGTGGAGGCAAAGCACCCTTCGACGGTGTTGCAGGGCCTGAATAGTCTTCGACTGAACAACGCCTTCTGTGATGTGACCCTCTGCTGCGGGGGACAGGACTTCCCCTGCCATCGCATTGTCTTGGCATCTTTTAGCGCCTACTTTCAGGTAGGCTACACGCCACAGTCAACTTTGTACGGCCTATTAAGCTTACTGCCATTTATCCAAAAAATAGAAAATGTAAAGACAAAGTATTTCCTCTTTAAATTCCTTTAGGCAATGTTCTCTACTGACTTGATAGAGTCCAAACAGGAGCGGGTGGCCATTAATGGGGTTGAACCACAGATGATAGGCATGCTGGTGAGCTTTGCCTACACATCAGAGGTCTTCATCTCCAAAGCAAATGTGCAGGTGAGATCTTGGCAGTTGTTGACTCTTCTTTGTGTATCATACTCTCTCTATAACCTTCTATTATGTGGTCTAGGCCTTACTAGCAGCTGCTAACCTGCTGGACATTATGCCTGTGCGAGAGGCCTGTTGTCGTTTCATGGAGCGGCAGATGGATGAAACGAACTGTGTGGGCATACACTGCTTTGCAGAAGCCCACTCTTGTAAGGTGTTGGAAAAGCGAAGTATGGACTACATTCTTGACCACTTCAGCACTGTCTATCAGCAGGTAAAATACCTGGATCAGCACATTCCAAAGTGGTATCCATCAATGCATATACTTGTGGAGGCTCGTCATGATTTCAAACCGTTTCACTGACTAATTGACTAAATGAAATATTGCATCTGTGTGTGTGTGCACTTTATCTCAGATTCTGTACTGAGCGTTGCTGTTACCTTCAGAGGTCACAGAGAAAATATAGAATCACAAGCATTTGCCTTGATGAACAAAAACAAATTGGCAACAAATCTAATTTGACCCTACCATGGCCAGTCTTTTCTCCCAGCAGCTCGCTGTTACTGTTGCTGTACATGGAAGTGCAGATAATGGTGTGCGAGGAGAAGCTATGAGCACTGTAAGGGGAGGAGTAGAGAGGATTTCTTCTCAACCATAAGTAATATCGTAAAGAAAACAAGGAGTACCCCTTTAAGCATTCATTACACTGCCATTGTAATGAAATGGTTCTAAAGCAATCAGTCACATATTTACCAGCAATCTGATCATTGTGTCTTGCTGCTATTTATTTCTTCCAGGAGGAGTTCCTCTCCTTGTGCTTAGACAAATTGACTGAGATCATTTCCAGTGACCATCTCAATGTGCCCAAAGAGGAGATGGTGTTTGAGGCCGCTATGCTATGGCTGAACAAATGCTCTACCCGTAAACAAAGCTTTCATAAGGTTGGTTCATTATTTTGTGAGCCATGTTTGTGGTATACGTTATCATGCATGGCCTTGCTCATCTGACCATGTTTGTGGAGTGTATACTAATTAGAGATGGGTTGATACATTATCGTTTATCAGGATAAAAATACTCACGATTATTGTAAATGGCTATTATCCGGATAATTGTGAATACTGCATAAGTATGAATATCTTCACAAGTGACTTTGAAAAAAATCTGCCTAGCTCAGTTGTACAGTTAGCTACGGGCGTGGTTTAGGTATGATATAGTAGGCGACCTGGAAACAATTAAGAGTCAAACGCCTAGAGATAATACAATATAACATCGGTTATATTAGAATTTATTAGAAGAGCAAAGGCTTTTCTAAATGTTTCCATTCTTCTCCTGACTTTTGACTGCTGGTTCACAAGTTCGTCCAATCACATGCAAAGTATTTTTTCGAAAGTGTCTGCCCTATTGAATCTGTTTCAACAAACGGCTCCCCAGATGGATGTGTCTAACGGACACCGATATCTGGTCTTGTCAGGTTACATTATATCCCCCTCATTCAAAAGTTAAATTGGATGCGTTTCAACACTAGGAATGGAACAAAACAAAAAGAATGACACAAAATAGTGCCATATGATACAATAAAACATTTACTTCTGAAACAAAATGTTAAAGTGATTCTAGTATGTTTTCGGCATTTGGAGTTTTAAGCATATGTTGGTGATTATCGGGATAAAATCGTCTATGGCAAATATTTGGGCCAGGTTCATTCTGATCTCATATTTCATATAATCCCTTACCTGATAACTAATACAGCTATTTATTGGAAGTGTGAATGGGGCATGTGTTGTAGCACATTCAGCAGTTGTCACTCAGTTAAAAACTCCACAGGATCAAACGCTTATTGGCTTGTCTTGCCCACTGAAGTAATTCTAAACACCCTCTGTGACTGTGTTTATCATTCTAGTGTAATGTGTGTGTAGTGGAAGTAAGATAATTCTAACTGCTGATCTTTCCTACTATGTCATCTTTATATGAAGGTTCTTGAACATATCCGCCTGCCACTCATCAGCCCCTACTACCTCCATGATGTGATTGAATCTCTGGATGTGGTCAGGGAGCACCAGGGCTGCCAGAGGCTCATCTCTGAGGCCAAAGACTACCTGCTGCTCAAGGACAGACGTGGAGAGCTGTACTGTCCCAGGGCACGGCCACGCAGGTCTACAGGTGAGCTTGTGTGTAATGTATTTACATAACGATCTATATGCTTATAATCCTATTGATTCGACTTGCCCTTGGCGTAGCTCGTTGATAATAACTAACACATTATTTCATACATTGGGTAATATTAGAACCATAACCTTTACTTCTAGTATTTTTTTTATTTTTATTACTAAAATAGTTTTTAAGGCAAAAATATATTTATCTTTATGTTTTAGTAATCTTTGTAAAATCAGTAGGGCCAAATCATGAGAACAAGCAGGTTCTGGAGCGAGGGAAATTGTTTTTAAAGTACCGTTCAAATCTCTTTGAGCTATCGAGTGTAATTTCTATCACCGCTTTTCTGTCCCCCTGTGCTCCTCCTGCCCTCCTGTTTCCACGGCAACAGGGACAGCTGAAGTGGTCGTGACTGTCGGGGGAGAGGATGACAAGGTGGTACTGCGCAGTGTAGAGAGCTTTGATCCTGCTACAAATGAATGGAAGAATCTGGCCTGCCTGCCTTTTGCTATAAGCAAGCATGGCCTGGTGGTGTCAGGTGAGGGAACGGTTTTGTACAATAGGCATATAGGCTGCTACTTTGCCACCAGAGAACCTCTGAATGTATGCTAAATTGTTACACATTAAAAGACATTATGTAGCTAATTTTGATTCCCCTTCCTCTCTAGGTTCTACTCTGTATTTGGCAGGCGGTGAATTCCCTGACGGTTCGGCCAGCAGGGAAATGTGGCGATATGACCCTTGCTTTGACTCCTGGGTTGAGATGTCTCCTATGAACGTAGCTCGCTCTGAATTGGGTAACTAGTAAAATGAGTTGGAGTAAAGTGTGTTCTACTTCCTACAATACAGGCCACGAAATGAGTTTACATCGTTTGCCACGTCTCCCATCTGCTTTTAGGCTTGGTGATGCTAGATGGCTTCGTGTTTGCCGTGGGTGGATGGGAAGGCCGTTCTCGCCTGGACTCGGTGGAGTGCTACAACCCCTACACTAACTGCTGGCATTTCATGGAGTGCATCAAGATGGCCGTCACCAGCCCTGCTGTGGTGGCCCTGGATGGACTCCTCTATGTTACCGGTATGGAATGTATAATTCAAGCATAGGGTCTTTGAATAACACTTTCAGCTCTACAGTAACATGATTTTTTAACTTACTACATTTATATTTAAATGTGTCCTTCTGTGTGCTAGGTGGCGCTATACTAGACGATGGTGATGGCACAGATCTGGCCCAGGTGTACAACCCCAAAACCTCTGTATGGGCAGAGGTAGCTCCTATGCAGATAGCTCGCTCTGGTTCAGCTGCATGCACTCTAAAAGGAAAGATCTTTGTTATAGGTAATGCACCTTGTAGTACTATAGGTAAAAGTAATGCACCTTGTAGTGCTATAGGTAATATAATGAACCTTGTTGTGCTCTGTCAGTTTATATATTATGCAATACAGCAGTACATTGTCATTTGTAAATAATGCAGCTTTTACAAAATCTAAATTGTATAAAAAATAGCTGTCTGTATTTCTAGATGGCATTTTGATTTAATTGTCTTGCTATTTATTTCTTCCAGGAGGAGTTCCTCTCCTTGTACTTAGACAAATTGTTCTAAATTGTTTATAGCGCATATGCGTATGCATCTAGCATATGCAGATTACTTATCTTAAATTCTTTAATGCGTAATGGCGATAACGAAGCTTAAAAGGCAGGTCATCTCTGAAATACATGTTGTGAAATGCTGTTTCCTTTGTTTGGTGCAGGCGGTTGGCATGCTTTAACCGAGAACACCGACAAGGTGGAGTGCTACAGCCCCAAGACCAACCAGTGGACCATGTGTGCCCCCATGAAGGAACGCCGATACCGCCCTGGTGTAGCTGTTGTGGATGGAAAGATCTATGTTCTGGGAGGAGAGGAGGGCTGGGATAGGTGAGAGGCTGAGCGTCTTGTCAGCTCGCTGAAACTCATGCATGTGTACAGTACAGGCATACGAATGCTGCGGTCCTCTCTTGGCTTATCAGGTACCACGACACCATCGAGCGGTACTGTGAGGAGACTGACACGTGGGAGATTGTGGGCGAGATGCCATCCAGCCGCAGCTGGCTCAGCTGCGTCTCCCTCCAGCTGAGGAAGGACATGGGCGTCTGTGCTGACGGAGCCGCTGACTGAGGGAGAGGACAGATTCCAGTGTACCAGTATTTGCTTTCCTTGGAACAGCTGTCAAAACTCCCCTGTGGACGAGGATTGGAGCAGGTTCGTGGGCACGGGGCGCCACCTAGTGTCTAGGACGACTGAACAATCTCACCGCACAATGGCAGAGGTAGTGTTTTAATGAGTCTCGCTCTCGCATTTTATTGCTGTGGACAGTTGGGACTATTCATAATTGAATTCTGATGCCACACTACTGTGTATACAGTAGTCGGCGTGGAAATGGTCTTGTCACTGCACTTAAGATGTGATCCAAAACTTCTCCAGCCAACTGTTTTAATATTGTAGTTATTTTGTATTTATTTATTTTGGGTTATTGCTGTTAGGATTAACCTCTAATAACTGATAAAAAGATGAGCCAAATAATTGCATCAATATTTGAAGTTATTTGTGACAATGCTGAGTATTTTGAAGTAAAATCTTTATGGAAAGAGTTGTCTTCACTGTTAAATGTTAAGTATATTTTTGTAATTTAGTGCAATTTATGTAAATAACACTGGTCAGTGTCAAATAAAGGTGTATTTATAAACTTTGTTTTTAAATATATATAGCTGGTCTTCATGTATAAAGCAAACTAATAAAATATCAAACATTTTCACCAAATCAGGTGCTAAATGAATTTCTAACCAAATGTGCAAACAAGCCTTTTACAACCACCTTGGCTGGCACTGCCACCGCTACGAGTGCTCAAGACTCTAATCGACGTCTCAAATGTTTTCTGTCCTGGCAAAATAGTGAAACGAGCAACAGTCAGGGCTCATTACTGCTTAAACTTCACCCATCTACCCTAGCACTACATCTTCAAGAGACTCAAGACATCTTCAACCCACCTCGATAAGCCACCTTTCCACCTACTAGCACTCAATCCTAACTTGTTTCTTCCTCAAATGCTCAGTTTAATAAAAAAAAAATAAAAAAATTCTGCTCTTATGTATTTAGCACTTTAGGATCAGGCATTTAATATTCAGATACAGAACTTTTTTGAATGATGAATTGACAGCCACAGAGGCTCTAGTTACACATTAGAAAAGTGGCAATTTCAGCATGTTCATCCAAGAGCCTTGGCGCTATAGCAAGATTCCCTTCAAGTCTAACAGTTTAGTGACCATAAACTTAAAACAATGAAATTTGTATTCAGCACATTTTCAGACAAACCATGTGCCGTCAGGATTTATTTGCCAGGTTAAACATGTCAACCATAAAAAAACTACTGAAATGCCAGTTTAAAAAAACCGAAGACCAAAACATAACAAAATGAATGAATAAAAGTCTTACAACAAAATTCTTGCCTTCTTGCAAGCAAATTAAACCCAAGCTCTTGATCAAAATATTACCTCTCAATTTACACCCTCAAAACATGGTATTGCAGTATAACAATTGAGCCATACAGGGTTACATTAATAAACAAAACATTTGATCCATTGTAGAAAAATAAATTGCCTCCTCCAGTTTCTGTTACACAAGCAGTCTTTCAATAGCCATCTGTACAGACTGAATTTGAGGCTTGAGCTGCGATCCCTCCTTTATTGTGACCGAGGTGGCTATAACAGGACGGGACACCCCACAGGCACGTCCAAGAGCCTGCTTGGAACGCACAAACACGTACGGGACATTCTTGTCTTCACAGAGGAGAGGTAGATGGAGGATGATCTCAAGAGGCTCGGCATCAGCGGCCATCACGATGAACTCAGCAATACCACGGTTCAGTGTTTTAGTGGCTGTTGAGAGAAGCATTGAGTTTGTTATTATAAAGACAATTGTATATAATGCATCTGATCACTTCAAAAATATAGGCCACAGCATATTTAAGGTGTCTGAGACTGTATGCCCACTACATCATGCTAGTATTCACCAATGTATTTAATGAGAACCAACAATAGATTGTAAATATGAAGGAATGGCAAATACATGGTGATTCAGTCACACATGGTACTTAACTACTTGTCGAACTGAGTTGTTTAACCTCTTATGTTTATATATGCAGAAAGCATGACAAACAAAAACACTTAAATTGTAGCAGAGGGTATATTATTTACCTTCATTTGCACCCTTCCTGAGCTGCTTATAATTGGCAGCTTGTTGGACAAGGTCCAGGATGGTTTTGGTCAAAGTGGCATCGGCCAATGGATAAGCCTTGGGATTCACGTCAGCATCAGCCTGGCGGGGAAAACATCAGCCCAAAAAAACCTAACTATTAGCTGACAAAAATATAAATACAATTCTATCACGGTTTCCAGATATAGACCTAAAACCATTCGCATTTCCATAACTTGCCGAACATGAAAGAAAGATCACAATAACTTGGTTTGCTAGTTCTATAGTTATCGTACACAACTTCTGCTACAGTACAGTGTAAAATCCATAACATCTCCCACAACACGTGGTTATTACTACTGTATCCTAAAACACTAGTAAAGCACATTTCAAAGGCACGAAAACCGCCACTAATATATGCATCCAAATGACCAACATGTGCGTTAGATATAAAGTTTAACTTAACACTTCACTTAAACTTCAAAAAATAAAAGACACATGGAGCCAACATGGCGCAGCTAACGTTAGCACTGTTGCATGCAGCTGAAGACCTTCCAGTACCGGTACTGCGGTAATCGTTTACTTACCATATTTCTTTGAGGTTTTAGACGAGTTCGTGTTTTATTGACTTTGTGTCCTCTCGGCGTTTGCTTCACGGAGGACAGAAACGAACGATTTTAATGCAAACTCTGGATCAATGAACGCACAGCACACATTTGGCGAAAAATGTGGACTGAAAATAACCGGAAACGGAAGCTGCAATGCGTTTTTCAAGTCAGCGTGGGTTTCTCCCACTTTATAATGGTTTAATTCATTCGCTTTATTCGCTTAATGGTAAAATAAACGTTATATATTGACCACCTAAAACATTTTATATGGGAAGACAAGTCAAACAAGCTAATTCCAGATCATTATATTTATAATTGGTGAGCAGTGGATTATGGGTAAACGTCACACAGTAGTACGGCACCGTACTGTAGTCTGTAGTAGTGATGGGCATTCCGGCTCTTTTTGGTGAGCCAGCTCTTTAGACTCGGCTCAGCAATAAGAGCCGGCTCTT
>JAODUK010024127.1:8611-24575 GCA_027564635.1 Typhlichthys eigenmanni
ATGGTAACTAACAGGGATCATCTCTGGCCTACACTAGCAGATGGTAACTAACAGGGATCATATCTGACAGATAGTAACGTACTGGTGAAGTGGTGCAAGACCACACTGCATTTCCCAGAAGGCTGCCTCGAAATCTATTCTGAAATTGTTACAGAATGTCTGGTAACTTGGATTAACCTGGTGCTGAACATAGGTACTTCTAAGTGTGTGTGCGTGTGTGTGTGTGTGTGTGTGTGCGCGCACGTGTGCGCTCGCCTGTCCTAAAGCCAAGCACTTACCCACTTAATGTCTCTGGTGTGTGTGTGTGTGTGTTTAGACGGCAATTCTGAGATGGTAGTCAGATGTAAAGCGTGTGTGTGTGTGTGTGTGTGTGTGTGTGCGCGTGCGTGGGTGCGTTGGTGTGCATTGCACAAGGCAAGTGCGGCAAGCAGCTAAGCGCTCAAAGAATCTCTTTCTTCTCTTTTGAAGTGAGTTCAAATGCTCTTCAAAGACCGTCTGCAGAGAGAGAGAGAGAGAGAGAGAGAGAGAGAGAGAGAGAGAGAGAGAGAGAGAGAGATGCATTTAAACACAGCTTGAGCTGCGTTTTACTATTCTCCATGTAGCTGTTGTGCTGTGAGCCAGGGTAAAACACATTATGTAAGCATATGATCAAAAGCCAAATGTAATTATGGAATTAATTGCTTTACAGCAGATGTATGCTATGAGTAATTTTACCAATAAACAATAGCCCAGTTGTTAGCCAACATTGCTTTTTAAGGTTTTGGACCCACGACCCTGTGTTAATTGGACATGGCATTAAAGCATAAAAATACATATAAACAACTATAAACACTGTTGAAAATGTTTTAAACATTTTTTTAAAGTTGGGCATTTTCTGTATTTAATCAAAACAGAAAAAAGCAAAGGTACAAGACTGCACATCCCATAATCCAGGTTCTGCGAATCCCAGAAAATGTCTTCCTTGGTTCTTAATTAGTTATGATATTGTGTATATAATACTATTATAATAGTATAATACAATAGTTTTAATATTATTTTTTATTGTAACACAATCACACTTTTCAGTACTTGGAATACTCACTAGCCGACATGAATTCTCCGAATTCCGACTCCAAAGCGGTAAAAATAATTTATCAGTGTCTACTCAGAAAAAAGGTGCGCTTCAATGCTCACTCCGTGTCAACTTTTAGTTAGGAGGATGACATATGTGAGACTTCTCTGGTGTCTCCGCTCCTTTGACACTCTGAACGCACTACATCACTCCTGAATCCACTCCTCAGGCCAAGTGCAGGTATGGCGCGAGAGACGAACAAATCGAAAAAGTTGTGAATAAACACATAATATAACTATATTGATATAAAGGATATTGTCTGATTTTATATCTCTTTAGAAAATATACCGATATAAATTAAATATCGGTATATCGCCCAGCCCTATACTGTATTAGTTATCTGTGACATTGCGAATAAATCATGTTTATCTTAAAACAAAGTTGATATCATACGAACTTGTGGCTTTTACCGGAGCATATACCATTAATTCACAACCTTGTAGCTTTTTGGCTTGTTTCCAAGCTTAAAACTTTATATAAGGATTTTCCGTCAATGGATAAAATAAATGGGAAATGTACTTCCGGATGCCCACTGTGACGCTCTATTGTGGAACCCCAAGATCTGTGTGTTTACGTGGTTGACACATTTCCATATTTCTCTCGATGGCTGCTGTGTGTCTCTCGTCGAGCACAAATTACATGCTGCTGTGTGTCAGGCGTACACAGTATAGGCCTGTCCTGCCTCCGCCTCTCTCTCTCTCTCTCTCTGTGTCTATCTACCCATCGGCCTACGGGATGAAGAAGAGCTGAGTGAGGGATGAATGGGTACGGAGGGGATGGATGGATGGCTAGATGGACGTATGATCGCACGGACGACAGGCCTGGTGGAAAAGAGTGTGTGCACACAGAGCCCACTGTGGTTGTGGAAGTCTGCGTAATGAGCTCGATAAGAGCGCCCCCACACCCAACCCCCCTTATAGATAACTACCACACAGTGTAAGGATAGCCGATGATCTGTGAGTCACACAAACAACACAGCCTTACCTACACATTCAGGGGCCTACTGCCAGTGCACACACACACACATACATCTGTGCACATGGATGGGGTTTGGTGTGTGTGTTGGGAGTGGGGGGTTGTTGGTGCCCCACACAGGCATTTAGAGAGGCACATTCTTCTGGCAACACACAAGTGTGTGTGAGAGAGAGCTGGGTGGGTGGGGAGTACACTTCTACACACATCTTTATAAATGTGTAGACACACACACACACACCTCTGGGTGTATCCTGTGCATAGGTCAGGGATCCAGAGGTTATGCAAAGGCCCATAAAGTCCAGAATAGTGATAGATTTTACATAGGGTGCCAAGGCAGCACAAAGGTTTGCATAAACGGAGCCTTATAGGCAGAAAGCGAGAGAATGGCCATATTGCATAAACAGATAAAGCCATGGCTGAATGATCAGATTTGCCTTCGCCATCACATAGAGAGATTGACGCGTTCAGTGGAATGAATGGGGGAGTGCTACATGCACGCCCCGATGTTGCGTGCATGTAGCAAGACAAAGGCTAGCCTTAAAGGACCCTTTTGTTTCACCTCCTGTGTGTTGGCTGCAGTGGGATTAGCGCACACCTGATGATGTGATGTTGCAACCTCGACCAATCGGCCCAGACACAAAGCTGCACACGCGTTATGCTGAGGGTGGCCTAGTGATCCACTATGTAGGCTGATCTCTTTATTGCTCACCTGCTCACATACAGTCTGCTTCCCAGATACACTGCCCACAATGACCTTTGACATCGGAGACCATTATTTCTTATACTGCTTAATACATTTTAGAGATCACAATATTATTTTTTATGTGTGGTTGTGTGAACAATATTGACTAGCAGTAATTATAATGTTCAGTTGTAGGCCTAATTATTGCCACTATTAAATAAATGCATACACCCACAGCAACATAGTCAGTCAGTGCCATAGAAATAGACAGAAGAATTTATTATAAATGGACTGCATTTATGTAGAGCTTTTCTAACCTTCTGGCCACTCAAAGCGCTATACAGTATAGCCTCACATTCACACATTCATACACCGATGTTGATTGCTGCGATGCTAGGCGCCACCTGACCAACTGGAGCAGTTAGGGTTAGGTGTCTTGCTCAAGGGCACCTCGACACTTAGGAGTTAGCGGGGTTTGAACCAGCGACTTCTGGATCACCTGCCGTCTTATTATCACCACAGTATTGCAATGTAACTTCACGTCTATATAGATTGTAGTACGTTTAGCATGTATCGAGTCAGATACACAGTGCACAAAAATAGGCTGGCCTACCCCGTTGAGCGACAGGGCAGACGTACCCACAAGTGGCGGCTACAAAGCGATGAGCTACAAAATCACTGGTGGTGTATGAACACAAGAGTAAAAATGTAGTGTATTGTTCACCCCTCTCGGCCTGGAATGCTGCAAGAAATTAGTTTACACCCATCCCTTCATAGAGAATGTAGCTGTATCGTTCTGATACAGTGGAGTTGAATAAGTTGGGGTTAGTACAGTATTAAGTAGTTGGACACACTCTAATCATTATTGCTGAAGCATTCTTTACTAAATTATGCAGTATGTGTTTGTGTTTCCTAAACATGCAGCCACATGTCATTGTACAGGAAGGTTTGTTGTGTGTGTGTGTGTGTGAGAGAGAGAGAATGCTTGTGATGTTGTGAGGTGTTTACCTAGTGTGTTTGTGCATGCAGGTACTACTACAACAAGCGCATCCTCCACAAGACCAAAGGCAAGAGATTCACCTACAAGTTCAACTTCAACAAGCTGGTGCTGGTCAACTACCCCTTCATCGACATGGGCTCTGCTGGTAAGCTTGTAAAACGTTCAAAACACTAACATTCCTTCAAACTAAAAACTCAGCTAAGCTTCAAAACATTGACTGTTTTCACTCCATAAGGTTAAGGATATTAGTTTTTGTGCGTGTTGAGATTAGTCTACATTGTGATTCTCGCTAGTCCTCATTATTATAAATACTAATACTGCTAAATGCTACACATTTCAGAGGCATTTAAAGTCTTCAGTTAATCTTCAGTTATAGCACTGAGCTATATAATATAAAAGACAAATAAAATACTAGAGAAATGCAAAGCAAAGTGCAATTTCTTATGATGCTCTATATATCTACTCACTTGACAGAATTAGTCAAATGACAGTAGGGAGCGAGCAGTGCAAACGCTGAACCCTCCACCCCTGTCTGTCTGTCTGTCTGTCTGTCTGTCTGTCTGTCTGTGTGTGTGTGTCCTCCAGGCAGCGGTGTTCCTCAGAGCGCCCCGCCCGTCCCCAGCGGTGCCAGCACCCACTTCCGCTTCCCGCCGACCACGCCGTCGGAGGTGCTGTCTCCCAGCGAGGAGCTGCGCAGCCCGGGGGGGGGCGTGTTCAGCGCGGTGGCGCGCCGCATGGCCCGCGGCTCCGTCAGCGACTGCAGCGACGGCACCTCGGTCAACTCTGAAGTGGAGGAGGGCAGCGTGGGCGGCGCCGAGGAGCGGGGCGAGAGGGGAGGAGGAGGAGGAGGAGGAGGAGGGGGCTACAGGAGCATCATCCACCCGCGCCTGTCCCACGAGTCTCTGTTCCGGATGTACGGCGGGGCGGGGAACCCCCCTCGGGGCGGGCCCCACCGGGGCCACCCCGAGCCCCTGTCCCCCTTCCCTGTGTCGCCCCTGCCCGGGCCCGGGGCCGGCGGGGGCGGGGGCGGGGGCGGCGGCCTCCTGGCCCCGCCCCTCTCCCCGGCGCTGTCCATGACGCCGTCGTCCCACCTGGCGTACACGCCGTCCCCCACCATGTCCTCGCCCATGCTGGGCTCCCACTTCTCCTTCAACCCCGAGGACATGAAGCGCTACCTGCAGGCGCACACCCAGTCCGTGTACAACTACCACCTGAGCCCCCGCGCCTTCCTGCACTACCCCCACATCGTCATCCCCCAGCCCCACAAGGGGGAGCGGCACCACCACCAGCCCCTGGCGCACGCCGCCGCCTCCCACCACCACCCACACTCGGCCCACCCCCACCCTCAACACCACCACCACCACCACCCGCTGCACCACCCGCTGCACCTGGCCGAGGAGCCGCCCCACCCCTTCAAGTTCAAGCTGCAGCCCCCGCCGCTGGGCCGCAAGCAGCGGGACGGCCAGGCCAACCCCCGGCAGGGCTCGCTGTCCTCCGGCTCCGGCCTGGGCTCCTCCCTGTCCTCCGGCTCCGGCCTGGGCTCCTCCGTGTCCTACGGCAGTGACCTGAGCTCCGGCTCCGGCTCGGGGCTCAGGTCCAACTCCTCGTCCACGCAGTCGCTCAACAGCACCGGCCTGCCAAAGATCAAGGTGACACAAAGCAGCATGTCGACATGTCTCTCTCTCTTTGTCTGGCTCGCCCTGCCACTATTCCAAAGTGACTACTGAACAGTATAACCACACAAGGGAATCCAGTGGTTGTGCAAATCCAAAACACAAGGCGCTCGTGGATTTGTTGTCAAATGAAAAAGCCTTTATTATTGTATGAGCTCATGAGAACATGACAAACACCCACGCGATTTGACAAAAAATCCACTTGGTGTTTTGGATTTGTATAAACACTGGAAACCCTTTGTGGTTATACTTTTTCCTTTGTGTTTTTTTTGTTTTGTTTTTGGTATACTGCTCCCTTACAAGAGCACCTGTGGATTATTGTGTTTCCCTCTGGAATACCTGAGGCACTCCTGCTACCGTTTTTCTTCAATTATTTATGAGTATGTTGTCTATTGCGTAGTTCCAACTACAGCCAAGACAACACTTTAGACTTAAAGACTGAAGCGACCATTAATTCCCCGCATACTCCACATATGTGTTATGCAATGCTGGTGTAGTGGGTATTTAAATTAGGGCTGTCAAGCGATTAAAAACCATGAATCTAATTAATCTAATTTTGGCATGAATAATATTTGCCTTTTGCTCCATTTTCTGTGACTATAAGTAAAGGCAATGACAGTTCAACACTGCACTCATGTTTTGACTTTGGCATTAGACAATATTTATCTATACGAAATCATGTCCTTCTGTCACTAAATGTAGTGTTCTGTCCAGCCTCTTAGTTAGACAACAACAATAGTTAGTGTCCAAGTGGAATATGTCATTGTCAGAAGCGTTCTCACCTATGCTGTGTGAATTAGCCGCAGCAACAGTATGGTTACCATAGACGATCACACATGCTCAAAATTGACAGCAGCCAATGTTCGCCTCCGTTCACTACCATGTTATCCGAGCAAAGAAGCAAATAAAACCTTTGCTTCCTGTGGCAAAGCAACATCGCATCTAGAGTTCAACACAGATGAACTCTAGACCGCTGAATTTGCAGCCTCAACCAACAGCAACGACGCGTGTAGGCATGAGACGATATAAAGACGATAGAAACATTTTATATCACGATAATCCTGGCCAAATTTATTGCGATAAACGATATTATCACGATTATTTTAAAATGTCACTAAAACAAACTGGAATCACTTTTTCTTACATGTATTATGACACACATGCTTATCTTTTTTGTGTTATTAATTTAGTTTTGATACCAGTATTTCAACATATTTGATTAATCATTTTTATTTGGGGTACACAATGGGTAAGCTGAGCCTGTAGCCATGGTAGTGATTGACTGGAAATGCAGGCTAATAAATAAGTTAGTGTTCATCAATACAATTAGACTGTACAAATGAGCTAGACAGCTTTTGTCAAGCCACTTGTGAAAATATTCATATTTATGATTATCACGATAATGGACATTCACCACGATACGATTTTCGTCAGTATTTTTATCGCTACAAAAGATAATATTGTCCCATCCCTAGACGCGTGTGTGTGTTTGGCCACGCAGAGCTGCCATTGGATGTAGTTTTGTTAGCGAGGCAGGATGGAATGGAGGAGAGTTTGGTTATTGTGGTGTCTAACCATAGAAATCACAGATTTCTATCGTTTCTAAACCAGCTGGTTTGTACAATGTTGCTATCCTTTCTACTGCCCCCTACACATTTTCCCGTCACAAATCGACAACCGCGCTTGTCAAAGCCACTTAATGTGACCAACAATAGCTCACACACTCACTACAACCAGGAAACAGAGTTCTGCACTGGCCACTTTCAGCACGACAACATATGCATTTCACATCAGAAGGCGCGGCCCATCGACTGCCCAGTTTTTAATTTGCCTATGTTGACCGCAGCCGTAGAAAAAGTAACTAAGGGGGCGGAGCTATCAGTGCGATTAGTCTGCGCACATCATTTTTTGTGGTGTTATTTCTTCGAAGATGAATCTCAAACGAAGGCGTTATTTTGACAGACGTCAGGGCTAACCTCTGCCTCTGTTGTCCATGCAGGTGGAGCCCATCTCAGACATGGAGTCTGAGGAGGAGGTGGAGGTGACGGACATCAGCGAGGAGGACCCGGACGAGCGAGACGACGACCTGGGCCTCTTCTCCCCCCGCCACCCCCTCCCCCACCACTACTACCCCAACCCGCTGGCCAACGGCTCGGCCGGCCCCCACCACCCCCCCGACGAGGACCTGGACGAGGAGGACGTGTTCAAGGCTCCCGCCCCGCCCCCGCCGGGCCTACTGCCCTTCTCGGCCCCGCCGCACGCCCTCTCCCATGGGCACCGCGCCGCCGCCACGGCGCCGCCCCCTGCCCTAAAGAGCGAGCCGGGGGAGCCGGGGGAGGCGGGGGAGGCCAGGTGCATCCCCCTCAAGCTGCGCTTCAAGAGGCGCTGGAGCGAGGACCAGCGCATGGAGGCGTCGTCGCAGGACGAGTGCGATGACAAGAAGGTGCGGAACGGAGGCCTGGAGGCGCGGGAGAATGGCTGCCCCGGGGACGGGGACAGCCCCCCCACGCCGGCCACGCCGACCACCGCCCACAGGAGGGAGAGCGCCGAGCTGCACCGTGCCACCGCACAGCTGTCTTTGGAGAACAAGGACTGCTGATGGCGCACACACACACAACACTAATGTTGCCGTGCCAGCCGACGTGGTACACCATCATGTAAATGAATCTTCTGTAGTTCCCACACACACGCACGCACACTCTAAACCGCAGCCTAGCTCCATCTGGGAAACCCTCCTCCCCCGAGATCCTAGACTGGGACTGGCCTATGGAAGGTCAAATAGGTTTTAGGAAAGGAGGGCTCTCAGAGCGAGCCAGGAGCCGTTATTTAAATGGGTGAAGAACTGGACTTCTGGACCCACCTCAGTCAGTGCAGTTCCAAATCCACGCTGTCCCCGGGGTTGAAGTCAAGTGATTCCACACACACACACACACACACACACACACACACACACACACACACACACACACACACACTCGCCAGTCTATCTATACAGATGACGGGGCTCCGACAAGTGCCTGTATCTGAAACGCAGACAGAACAGAATCAATAGCAAGACGACAGTATGGATTTGCTCCAACACCAAAGGGGGGGGGGGGGCGGGAGGAGGAGGCCGTTGGCTGGTACCAGCTGACAACAACTGCTGTTCTGACCGGACAACTGGCCCGCTCCACTCAGGGAAGCCAAACCACGCGGTTCTCGGACGGACACGAGCGAAGACCCGGCTAACATCGAAGGGAACCGGGCGCCGTGAAGGCTCTGTACATGGACACCAAGCAAACGACACCGCGACTCACGCACACACACACACACACGCACACACTCAGACATGCCTCTGGTACACTTCTCTCAGAGCTTTTGACTGCTTTCTCTTTTCTCTCTCTGCCCACTGTCTCTCGTGGACCACCTGTGTGGAGCCACAGGAGAGCGGGACAGTTTGCAAATAGACAGGGAATGTGGGGACCACGCGGGGGGAGAGCCACAGGGATGTGAGGTCGGGGAACCATTAACTGCCAGCTTGTTAGGCTAGCCTGCTAGCTAGATCCTAGGCTAACAACCCAATGACAACGAGGTCTTGTTTACCAGCTTGAGCTGTTCTAACAATCATAGTCCTGATAGTGTTAACTAAACCAGCAGTTGTACACATTCTCACATGCACAACACTGCCTTTTTAGCTCCGTCTGTTTCTGGACATTAAGCTTGAGAGAGGAACAGTGGGATTTGTAGTTTTTGCCAGCCTGTAGTGTGAACTACAAGACATTGTAGTTCCAGAGACGGGGGGCATCCTAGACCTGACACACACACACACACACACACACACACACACCTCTCTATGCCTTGTTTTTATAGCATGTACAAAGTCCAGACTGAGCTCTAATACTCCTACGTACAAACTATATCTTTATATATTCTATATGAAATAATTAAAAAGTGAGATTTTAAAATATGAACCATAATATTTTAATGATATTGACTGAATCAGGATGCTTTTTTCCCTCTAAGTGGATTATTTAGATTGGCCAGAAAGTGCCACGTAAATGAACTGCTTCTTGGCTCATTGGGAGGTGGGTGGGGGTACCCCAGGTGGAGGGGGTTCAGGGGCGGGCCTTGTTTCATCCTGGTTGTTGGCAGGGAAACGAGTCGTGCACCACAGTGCAGCCTGACCGCAGTGCAGGCTGATTCATAGAGTGCTTTCACCGTGCGTAACTCTGCCCTGTTAACGCACCCCACTGGGCTGTTGCCTGTCAGCCGTACTCTCCGGGCATTCCTTTGACACCTTGGCCTGGCATCCGGCCACCTCTCCAAGCCTCATTTGTGTGAGTGAGCCCCGCTTTAGCTCACAGGCTGTTACTGTCGTTTCTCTTAGGCCAGCTAGCCTAACGCTGCACAACACATAGCAGCACTGGATTAGGCTGCCAGCAGGATAAGGGGTTAATCATTACTGTAAAGCGGCCTGGAAATATAGCTGTATTGACGTGTGGCCTGACCCCAAATACCCTCTCAAGCTATGCACACACACACACACACGCATACACGTGCGTGCACAGATTCCTCATCTCCCAATGTTGAACACATGGATTGTGACGGTGCTCCTTTGATGTTCTCATATGCCAGAGCGTTCCGTCTCCGTAGTCCGGTCAAACAGGCGTCCGATTGGTTAACTGTATGACGGTGATCTGCAGTCAACAGCCACTCGCGTGCCTGTTATTGGATACATCTAGCAGGGCACCATGGGATAGTTGGCCCCTAGGCCGCCTGTGTGGCCAAGCACAATCGATTATACTCCTCGGACCACTGTGGTCTGTGATGGGAGCGTGTCACACACACACACACGCACGCGCGCACCCCACTCGCTCACCCACGACAATTCCTGTGTCTGTATTTGAACTGACAACTGCCTTATTAATACTCTTCATATCTAAGCAACGGATGAGGCACCATCCTGCCTTCTCTCTCTCTCTCTCTCTCTCTCTCTCTCTCTCTCTCTCTCTCTCTCTCTCTCTCTCTCTCTCATTTGTGTTTCATCCTTCCACCTCTATCTCAGTGTGATCTAACTCAATCATGACAGCGGAGGTTGATGGGAGCCTGTTGAATTGAACTACACCCCACACCCCCAGATAACTAAGCTTTCTCTATTAGACATTGATTTCTCTTATGTCAATATTGCTGTCAAATATTATTATTATTATTATTGTTGTTATGGTCATAATTATTGTTCTGGTTGCAGAAATGCCCTCCTTCCCCTCTCTACATTACTCTCTGCATCCCCTGCTGAGGGGGGGTTTGCATTGCGTACACCCCCCAGTTCCTACCAGAGGCTTTTGGAGACCTCACCCCTTACAGGCCATTTTTGTAGTAGTTATTACAAGTGTAAGATAGCAGAAATGTGTACTATTAATTCTGACAAGGGTGAACCGAGGGGCTGAGGAAAGATTTAGCTTGGGGTCTGCTGAGGGGAATGTTTTTTTTGGTCATGTATTTTAATTTGTTATTTTACAATGTTTTTCTCTCTTTGGCTTGATCTTGTATTATTATTATTATTATTATTATTAATAATATTATTATTATTTTACAATTTTGGGGGTTGTCATTTTGAAAGATGAAAAAAATGTGTATTGTCTTACTATGTAAAGGTCTATCGCAATCTCTCCTTTCCTCCTTGTTAAAATTTCTCTGCCCCATCTTCTCGAGCAGTTACATAACATACAGACGGAGAGATGAGAGTTAATACCATGTTGTAACATTGAATTTCTCTACTTTAATTCTTATGTGTTCATTTTTTTTTTTTCAAACTTGTAATTACAGTGTAATCAGGGTTCATTAAAACTGGTTAAAACCCAATTGTTTGTTGAATTATGTTAATAACACAGTCAAACTAAGTAGATTTTTATTTGTGTGTGTCTGTGCGCACACGCATCAACAAACAGTACCTCTCCCTACACATATTTCTACCAAATTAAGTCACTGGTTGAGAAGAGGGATATACCATTCCTTGCATTGGCAACCGCGTTTGAGAGGCAGTTTCATCACAGAGTAACTAAGGAGTCTACCCCCACAAAATATACATTCTAATAGTTGTACCTTTTTTTTAGACTATTGCTTTTATATACTGATTTACTTTAAAACAAAAACATAATATGAACTATGAAGTGCATTTTATTTAACATAAATACTTAAACATCAAGCACCAGTGGTTCAGTAGTATGAGATTGCACACAATGTTCATTATGAATACGTGTAAATAATACAATGTGTACAGTGGTTTAGAAGGATATTGCTCCAGCTTAATAAGGACAGTCAGCCTATCCGCTTTGTTTCAGAAAGGGTGCAGTTAGTGCTTGACCTGAATATCAGGTGCACAAACATTACTGCTAATGCAACACAGAGCTGTGCTAATGCAACGGCGTCTAAGGTTTTATGCTATGAGAACATATTAGGACAAGCACTTTGCCCTTGGTGTAGTCGATTTATGCAGATAATTCTCAGGAGTCACATGACACATGACACGTGTATGTTACGTCATCACATGGTTAATCCCGTTTAGGCCTTTGTGGGTGAGGGTCGCTACACTAGACTGCCACACAATGCCACTAAACTAACTAAACTACTAGCATACACACTGTATCAGACTAAACATAGTTATTTTACTTTTATAGTGCAAAAAAAAAAAAATATATATATACTATTTGCTCTGTATTTGCGCGTGTGTTCATAACCTGCTTTACCTGACTTAGCCTTGATGTATCAGGTGACCTTTGTGTGTGTGTGTGTGTGTGTGTGTGTGTGTGTGTGTGTGTGAGAGAGAGATTGTGATTGTGTAGGCCTATGCATCTTCAGATGCATAGATTCCTACCCCCCTAGGTTGACACTCAGCTTCATCCAGGTGTTCCATTCACAGCTGAGGAAGGAGGAACTCGACGCCACAGAACCGCTGTGCGCTCTCACCTTCACCACTTTGCTGCTCCGTCGCCTTAAACCCACTGCCTGCTTTCGCAGAAACCTACAATGGGCTGCTAGTGTGTACAATCTACCCACAACCACAAAACGATGCATCATGCACACAGCGCACATCCAATAGTAACTGCAAATGCACAGAGTATGCACTTACACAAGTTAACGTACAGTGACTTATATAACCGCATCTTCCGCTATACACAGAATTTGTGCGCAAGACATACGGGAATACGGAAAGAGAGCGGAGTTTCACATCAAACATCAAACAAGCACAATGCATTGCGGTTTGTCAAGACATCCTGATGTAACTGCGTTTCCTTTTTCTCTTTGGATTTTTGACACCTTTGTTCTCTCCTTGACCTACTCGACCCTGGGATATAGCCATACAGACTTGCTTCAGACTAATTAAGTCTTGGCCTCGGTTGACAAATGAAAGGGAACTATTTGTATCGATTTGTGTCAATATATAAAATATATTCACCCAACTGAATGAAAACCAATTACCTATTACATCTTAAAAATAGGATTTCAACCATCTGTCTTGGGTCTACCTGTACCTGTAAGCTTTTTTTGTAATGGGTGTCTCCGCCTACTGGTAGAAATACGTTACTGCATATTATTATAACGTGCTTTCTTTCTTAGCTTTGTATGCTTTTAAAAATGGAGTAGTATGAATGAAGCTGGCAGGAAACTCAGTATTTTTAGTGTACAAAACAAATGTATCATTACGTGTAGCAGCCATGTTGGCTGCAACAACTCTTATAAAGGTAGGAATGTGTGTCACGCAGGCTCCTGTCCGTGAGAACAGACACTCCATGACACCCCCGCCCCCCCCAAGGAGCAGCTGTGGTGTAGTGTTACTGTGACACACGGTGCAAAGAATACACAGGGGCCTACTGTACTTCAAGCTATGCCTTGTGTGTCAGTTGGCCCTTTTTCTAACCTCTGCTTTGGTTTCCCGTACTGTACTGTGATGTTTCTCTAAAGTGAGATCTTTGTCGTATTGATACAGTAGACTCAAGGGCAACACAGATTAAAGACCAGATTTGCTGACCAGCTGATCATTATGTGATGTATCTTACATAGTGGTGTCAGTATATATGTTTGTTATTAGTTGTGATTTACAATGAGAACACACTCATTGGGTTATAATTGTTATAATACAAATATATAAAATTATGTGTAATATATGTATACTGTATTCATATGCAGCACATTATAACATATTTAAATGTATTGTTGTTGTAATATGTGTGTGTGTGTGCGCGTGCACACCAGTGTGTGTGCGTGTGTGTATGCGTGTGCATGTGCGTGTGCCAGTTTGTGTGTGTGTGTGTGTGTGTGAGAGAGAGAGAGAGAGAGAGAGAGAGAGAGAGAGAGAGAGAGAGAGAGAGAGAGAGAGAGAGAGAGAACATTTAAAAACACTGTGTTTATGCCAATATGCATGACTGCATATTGGCTCAGTCACACCTACAGCACACTCCAGTAGAACGTGCAGATATTGCAGGCGCAGGCTTGACCCATGCTGACACTCAATACGCAGCGAGTCCCCCAACAAGAATGCAGTACCTCTATTGGAAGCCCGAGGTCAGAACGGCAGAAAAAAAGTCTTACTGAAAGCTGAAAGTATACAGTAGTGTCCAAAAATAGCAACGAATGGTAGCATTTGTGATTGGTGTTTCAAAACCCCAAGGCTCTTTGTGAAGACTACATTACCATGGTAACTAGATTGCATTTGTTTTTCAGGCGAGGCCATGCTTGAAACTACACACTAAAGAAAACTTGTTGATTCATGTTTTATTACCCTGGTTACTTGTTCACGTTTTATAAGGGTACCAACTTTAAACTGGTATTCTGTTCATCAACATTTTATTTGGTTCTTTTTGCATGCATGCTGGAGCTTCTTCAGATTCAGGGATTGAGGGTTCAGAGCAGGAATGGCCTTGGCTGAGGCATTGAGGTCAAGGGTCAAGGGTTATGCTACTGTGTGCGACTGTAGCAAGCTGATAGACATTCCAGAGTTGGTTCCTTATCTGGTTTATAAACAAAAGAAGAGGAATCTTTAGAGGAATGTTCAGAATGGTCTGCTTTAAATTCTACAGTTTCAGCTGTGTCTCACTAAGAAAACGTTATACGCTCGCTAGGGGAGTCCAAGTCGTCAATTTCCATGGATGTTTCTCTGTTCTCTATCATCGTGTGTTTATGTCTGGCCTGTCCCTTTCACCCCTACCCCCTTTATGGGCCCTCATACATTTGTCCAGCTCTGCTTGCTTCCTTCAGCTGCAGTCTGTACCTGAGGCAAGCTTGACAGCAGAACCCAGCGGGGGGCGGGGCCGGGTGGGTCTTCAGTGTGTGATTGACAAGCCACTGGTGAATTTAGTGAGAAGGGGGTTAAAGGTGAATGTCAGAGATCAGGCTCCCATGGGTAGTGGGTGAAAGAGCTGAGAAAGGGGCCACTGGATAACGAGACATTGGCTGTGAGTATGGGGGTGGGGGTTCACTCTTTGTAACCTAACAGTTTTTCCCACCAAGAGGGGGAACTAGAGTGCCATTTTGTATTATATGCCATCAATATGGGTGTGTTCAGTAGAGAAAACGTTTGCTACATTCAGTGACGCTACATTACTGAACAACATGTTACCTGCAAGATGTTCGCAACATTCTTCCACTGCTTTCATGGGCCTGGCTGTGTTTACTTGATGTGCATTACAAGAACACGCTGTAGCATTGTGTAGGTGTACATCTGTGTACATCTGAAACAACAGTCTACAGCAGCAAAGCACTAACTAATTATTTGTTATTAGTTATGGAACCACCTCATTAACAGTATGTGTATATACAGTATATACAGACATCATAAATACCTTACATAATCTGCAGTCTTTCACACACTTGCAATGTTTAGTAAGGGATTATCCCCACCCCCACAAACAAAGTACACATTTACTAACAACACAAAAGCAGATTCACACATGTATATGCATTAATGTACACTGAACATGCACAAACATGCATACAGACCTACTCACATAACAAATGCTGCTTTCTTTTCAATTTTCTTTTCAATAGCAATTCTTCATGTCTGCTATCACAATAGCCTACCATCTGCATTCACTCCACACAAATTGAATGGGCCAGATCATGAACTGAAAGGACGACAACATGTCGTTCTTATTCCCAGCTGGTGTGGGAAACCAGTTCTAAGTATTATTCACTGACTGGGAGTAAGGCATGCCATGGGATAGATAATGGGTATATGTTTCAATGAGGTCAATTTGGTTTGAGGTAATACAGTATGCCTATAGAGTATATTGTTCCATATACACTGTATGTAGAAAATATGTACTGTTTACAACAATTACATAAGTAAAAAAAATATATATATATTTGTTTTTGTAATTTTAATTTCTGTGGAATATTTGGGTTGGAGTTCTGGTGGATTAGAGTTCCACCAAATGCCTGGGTTGGAATCACGGTGGGTTAGAGTCCAAACAAACGCCTGGGTTAATAATTTGGTAATATTTGGGTTGGAGTCCTGGTGGGTTAGAATCTCACCAAACGCCTGGGTT
>JAODUK010024138.1:9306-24574 GCA_027564635.1 Typhlichthys eigenmanni
TTGTTGATGATGTGTGTGTGGTTGATGTTGTTGTTGTTGTTGATGTTGTTGTTGGTGTTGGTGTGTGTGTGGTTGATATTGTTGTTGTTGTTGTTGTTGTTGGTGTGTGTGTGGTTGTTGTTGTTGTTGTTGTTGTTGATGATGTGTGTGTGGTTGATGTTGTTGTTGTTGTTGATGTTGTTGTTGGTGTTGGTGTGTGTGTGGTTGATGTTGTTGTTGTTGTTGTTGTTGTTGATGTTGTTGTTGTTGGTGTGTGTGTGGTTGTTGTTGTTGTTGTTGTTGTTGTTGTTGTGGTTGTTGTTGTTGTTGGTGTTGTTGTTGTTGGTGTGTGTGTGGTTGTTGTTGTTGATGTTGTTGTTGTTGTTGTTGTTGTTGTTGTTGGTGTTGTTGATGTTGTTGTGGGCACTCTGTGGGTGTGGCCACCACAGCCTCCTGGGCGAAGGCGGGAGAGGGGTGCAGCAGCAGGCAGACCCTCCTGGGTAGGGAGAAGGACACGGGCCGCGGCCCGCTGGGGACGGACCGGCACCCAGGGGGGCCGGGCCTCCACCCTCCCACCGCTGCTTTTGACGGGCTGCTGGTGTTGCCAGGCAACACTGCGGGGGCGTCTGTGCTGTTAGGGTGAGCACAAGCCGACGAGCCCTCGGTGGGGCGAAGGAGATCGAGTGCACCGGTGTTACCGGGGGTTATAGTGGTGCCAGATGCAGTGGTGGCGAGGCTCCACTGCCGGACAGCTGGACCTGCAGGAACAGGATATAGATCACATGCAGGTTGCAGTAGTGACTCTTCTGCCCAATCAGCTCCCTGCAGCAGCAGGACAGCAGCCACCAACCTGACCTCCCAACCTCATAACACCAACCTGACCTCTCTACCTCATAACACTAACCTGACCTCTCTACCTCATAACACTAACCTGACCTCTCTAGCTCATAACACCAACCTGACCTCTCTACCTCATAACACTAACCTGACCTCTCTACCTCATAACACCAACCTGACCTCTCTACCTCACAACACTAACCTGACCTCTCTACCTCATAACACCAACCTGACCTCTCTACCTCATAACACCACCAACCTGACCTCTCTACCTCATAACACCAACCTGACCTCCCAACCTCATAACACCACCAACCTGACCTCTCTACCTCATAACACCACTAACCCTAACTATAGCACCCCACTATCCTACTATCCTGTTAGGATAGAGTGAAGCTCTCTGCTGGTATTTACAGTTGTATATTGTGAAACATTAGCTAGGTTAACCCTGATGACAGCGGTCCTACGTTGTGATTGGTCAGTCAAACATCTACTTCATGTCAGAGGAGAAGGCTCACTGGTGTGGGTGACTTCCCAGTGCCGTGTGAGCTGTGGTCTGGACTGGTCCACTGGTGCCACCGCTACCGTGGTGGGCCGGAACATGGGCCCCATGCCGGCAACACTGGGGGGTGGGGGGGACATAAGGAGAGGAGGGGAGGAGGGGAGAGGAGGAGAGGATAGAAAAGGAAACAAGCCTTTAACAGAGTCAATCTTCTCTCCTAATCTCTCCCACCATCTCTGGGGGAGGCACAACTTTCTATAAAACGCTTAGTTTCAACCGAGCAATCTGATTGGTCAGAGCCAAGTTCCATTCATGCGGAGGAGTCCCGTGGTGCAAGGCTAACTGTTATTCTTTAGTCGCTATGACAACTCATTCGGTAACCATGGAGCTAATTAAGGGCTCTCCTGAAGCTGATATATAATATATAAAGATAAAATATATACTTCCAGCTCAATTGATGACAAATCTACGTCAATCATCATCAATATTATTTATTTATTGGATAGAGTTTATTGCTGCAGTCAGTAGCCTTCCTATATAAATAAATGTACGGTATGTGATAATAATCCATCCTGCTGTCCATTTATGACATATACTCTGGTGTCTAGGTGAGACACAGGCTCATCTGGTGTCTAGGTGAGACACAGGTAGTGATCAGAGCCATGTACTCTAGAGCCAACAGATGTTCGAAATTCTCAATGGTCACATGGTTCATGGAAATGCTAAACAGTTCCAGGAAGTGCTTGAAATTTGAATGGATAAATACAGATACATTACTGCAATATTTTGGTAATTAGTAGTCAATAAATGCATATATTTATAAGTATTTATGAAATCTAATATTCACGGCTAACTGAGGTTCCGCATTCCGCCATTGCTGTGATAAAACGGTCCAGTGGCGTGACCAGAGTTGCCGCCACTCTAGTGAGGTGTTCATCGAGTACAGCGCCCCCCACTGGCCAATACACTCATTACACTGACATCACACATGAGGCAGGCTTGGGGGGCAGCGCTACCATTTACTACCTGTAGGGGGCGCCCCAATACGCTGCACTGAAAAGAGCGCAGCTTTACCCTCTTGAAAAATCACTTATGGCAGCTTTAAAGGGCGACCTCACCGGTGCGCCTGTCTGCTCTGCTCCTCACGGCTCCTGCTCCTCTCAAGCATGCGCCTCCTTCGCCACCTAGAGGCCGCTCTGGAGAACTCCCTCTGCTGGAGCTCCTTCAGACGCTGAGGACACACACACACACACGTTACTGTGTGTGTGTGTGTGTGTGTGTGTGTGTGTGTGTAGATAGATAGATGTTTTAATTGTCATTGTACCAAACATACAACAAAGTGCACTCAAGGACCAGGCTCAATATAAAACATATAGATTAGTCTAGCTCCATTTACATATAAAAACATAACATTATTACCATTGCCAATGTATGCAGTTAAACGGGATAAGGTGCTCAGATGGGATTCAAGTGCTCATAAATATTGCACATAAAATCTGATTATTGTACTTAAAGTTGTGATGTGTTCCGATTTGCTTTCAGTTCAGGGTTCATTGTGATGATGTCTTTGGGGTAAAAGCTGTTCTTGTGGTGTGTGTTTTGATGGACCTGTAGCGTCTTCTGGAGGGTAACAGTTCAAACAGGTGATGAGCAGGGTTGAATGAATCTTTCAGGATGGTGTGTGTGTGTGTGTGTGTGTGTGATGGCCCTGCCTTGTTTAACAGGCCTGTGAGGGGTTTCTCCCTATTGACTGGATGAAGGGCCATAATTAGTTAATAAAGTGCACCTGGGCCTATCCCAGAGGAGCTTATATAGGTGTGTTGCAGCACACTGACTCTGTGACCCTCCTGGCACCACACATGTTTGGTTTGTGTCTTAGTTTGGTCAGCATGCAACACGCACCACATATATTCAGTACACACACCTACAGACATGCACACCTCAGTGTATGCACCGTGTGCACCAAGCTGCTACAGATGTTTCACCAGACTGTAGTGGCTAGTGTCATATTTTCATTGTCTGCAGAAGACCCAAAGTAACAAGCTATAATGTACTGTACAGGAAAATGTTTGTTAGCATCTGTTATTCTTATTTATTTGAAATCAATAAATCAGCACAGCTGTGTATTTCTCCGCACAGACACACACATACACACTCAAATTCTAAATATTATACTAGATCACTAAAGAGTGAATATTATGCTGTCAGTTTGGTTCAACCTAATGTAATGTCACAACCTTCTCCGATAAGTGGACGCAATGAGAACGGTTTTCTGGTTTGGTCATGTGACGTTCAACATAACCCCCATTAGATGGAATATATACAGGTTTGATCTGATCCTGTAATGCACACGCATGCACACACACACTCACACACACACACAGACGCACGCACGCACGCACACGCATGCACACACACACACACTCACACACACACACAGATGCACGCACGCACACACACACACACACACACACACACACACACACACACACACACACACAGCTAGGATAGGGTGGTTGCGGAGTGCTCAGTGGTTCTGACATTGTTCCATTAGGTTGGAGGTTCAAACCTCTACATCATGACTAAGTGCCCTTAAGCATGGCCCTTGACCCGGTCACTTAACACACCCTGGGCGAGCTAGACTGATTACATCACTTAACTCTTTACTGTAACTTTACTGTAACTTTACTGTAAAGGAATAGTTCATATAGAGTAAGAAGAAGCTACTGTAAATGAATAGCACAATTCTACAACATAAACAATGAACAGTGATTGTACATGTGGTTATTATAATAGCTGTAGTATACAATATGTTGTAATATTGTTTCAGTGATTATAAGAATTAATACCAAACTAAGATACTTGTCTGTGGTGACAATGTGTCTGTGGTGTGGTACCTGTCTGTGGTGATGGTCATAGGAGTTGATGTGGTTGTCGTATTGCTGGTGTCTCACATACTGCTTGTCGCACAGCTTACAGTAGAGGCTGGCCCCCTCCTCCTGAAGAGAGAGACAGGCAGGCAGTGAGACAGGTGTTCCTCTGATGCCATTAGCACAGACTGATGTGGTGTTGTTCTATTAGAGGCCCATTGCTACATCTGCATGATGTCATCTAAGAGGTCATCGCTCTGCGTTTCCCCGCTGGACAGCGGCCTCTGATGGCTCTATTTAACCAGAACATCTTGCTTCAGCACTGCCACGGGGAAATACTCTGGAAATATTCTGAAACAGCCACCATGACATTGTGATGGAGCTCTTCTACAACAACAAACTCAAATGCTATACAGTAGGTATTTAATAATCATCAACGTTAGGACATGTCTTTAGTGAGTGAAACTAAATCTGAACATATGGCATTAAGATTAATCCTTGAATGTACTGTTTATTACTGTAATATATTCTGTTTATTTGCAATACACAGTATGTATCATTTGATTATTACTGTTAGCAAAACTATAGTTAACTAACTTTGTTTTATTCAATAGAGAATTGTATTTTAAAGATGATGTTCACATGTTTGACTGCATGGCCCACACCACAAATGCTTATATATTATGGCATATCACATTACATTATACAATATTATATTAGCGGGCTGTTGTGATCTAATAGAGGGAAGTAACCATGGCAATCCATTTTGAAGGAATCCAGATATTCCCAGCAGAGCTCTCTGGTGTGTGTGTGTGTGTGTGTGTGTGTGTGTGCGTGTGTGTGTGTGTATGTGCGTGTGCGTGTGTGTGTGTGTGTGTGTGTGTGTATGTGTGTGTGCGTGTGCGTGTGTGTGTGCGTGTATGTGTCTGTGTGTGCGTGTGTGTGTGTCTGTGTGTGTGTGTGTGTGTGTGTGTGTGTGTGTGATGCAGGTAACCATAATAATCCATCAACAACCAGTAACTACTGGTAACTGCTCAGATAACAACCACCTGGTTGTTACTGGTCTGTTACCATGGGTTACTGGATGAGATGTTTTCGTGCTGCAGAAGGTTGCTATAAATATAAAGAATTACAACACGCATGCACACACACACACGCGCACACACACACACACGTATGAGAAGGACCAGTAAGATGCTGTTAGGACAGGACGAGGAAGATGAGGATGAGGAGCAGACAACAGACAGAGGTGAAGTTATGGTGCAGGGCTGACATTCCATATCTCTCTCTCTCCCACTCTGTCTCTCTCTCTCTCTCTCTCTCTCTCTCTCTCTCTCTCTCTCTCCCCCTCTGTCCCTCTCTCTCTTAATCCAAGTTAGCTGTATTAGCATGACAGTTATTACAACAGCATTGCCAAAGTAGCAAGTAGCCCTCAATAAGAACAACCCTCTCTCTCTCTCCTGACAGTCTGTTTGTCTGTCTGTCTCTCTCTCTCTCTCTCTCTCTCTCTCCCTCTCTCTCTCCCTCTATCTCTCTCTCTCTCTCTCTCTCCCTCTCCCTCTCTATCTCTCTCTCTCTCTGCTGATCCTGATCTAGCCTGCAGGTCACCCTGCTTCCCTCTCAGAGCCAGAGATGGAGCATGCTGAGATACACTGTATGTATGTGTATGTGTGTGTGTGGGTGTGTGCATGTGTGCATGTGTGTGTGTGTGTGCATGTGTGTGTGTGTGTGGCTGTGTGTGTGTGTGGGTGTGTGTATGTGTGCACACAGAGTCACACATGGCTGCAAACTAACACACACTCAGCATGTAAACATGCACAGATACACATACAGTTGCTGCATGACCGCACGCACACACACGCACACACACACACACACACACACACACACACACACACCCACACACACACACACACACACACTGGAGCGTTGGCTAAATGGGAAGAATAAATGAACAGCTGCTCTCTATTTCACTAAACTGCCTTTTCAAAAATAACAATAACGCCACATAATTAGTAAACCGCTCATTTTAAACTCTCTGCGTTAATTATGGCTCTGCGTTGAAACGCCAGAACACAAAGAGAGAATCAGCAGGTCCACGGATGTGCAGACCGAATGGGACATGTTAAACACACAGCTCCTACCGTAACACATCTGCACTGGTGGTGCTCTGCAGCAGATAATGGTTGTGAGCGTCAGCAGCTGATTGTGCTGTAACCTCCAGACCTTAGCTGCACGCTATAAAAGCGAGGTTGTGTGAAACAATCCTTCTTTAATGTGCTTAACAAACCATTAAATGACTTGATTAGGCTCCAGTTAGGCTGGGAAGGTTCTCAATCGCCGTGGTAACGCAAGCCCTGGCATAGAATAAACACAACACAAAGAAATGTAATGCGTGTGTGTGTGTGTGTGTGCCTGTGTATGCGTGTATGCGTGTGTGTGTGCGTGTGTGTGTGTGCGAATTGGACTTGTGTGTGTTCTGCAGTTAAGGCCCCGATATACTTTTGTGCAACGCGTACACGTAGACAAGCGGCTGCATCGCAAAAGGAATTGCTCATATCTTGCCTGTGTACCTTGGTGTGTGTGGAGGATTTAAAATATAACCAGTAGGGGGCAGATCAGGGCCGAATCATCCCTGGCTGAAACCAGAATATTTTCCTTGACTACCTCAGAATTTCCACAACATCAACAACCAACATGCCAAAATGTGGAGCGGCATGGAGACATCATATAGATGTTAGGCAACTACAAACTATCTCTACGAACTTCTCATTGAAACTTCCCACCATTGTTCTTTGTTTTGAAGCTGCTGTTGATCTGTCTGTCTGATATACTGCCCCCATGGTCGTGTGCTGTATTGCATCATGTGTACACGCAGCATTCATTTCAGAGGACGACACAAACTACTCTCCAAAAGAACGCAGGATAAGCGCCGGTATGCCTGGTAGCCATCTTGTGTACATGTACGTGTAATTAAAGTAAATGAAGATGTTGGGCTGGGCCTGCATAGCCTATTGGATACAATTTAAGACTTTAAACTGCAGATGACATACGGTTAAAGGCAGGGTCAGTCATTCTCCAGAACGCTTGCTAACTTACAGTATTGCCCTGGTGTCCTCCGCGGCGCTGCCTCACACATGAACATGTATGAGACGATCATCTCTGGGGATGAATGAACAGGTCGCTATGTGAAAACTCTAGAAGTCCACACTTGGGTAAATTTAGCTGCTGTTTGTTGAAAATCATTGAAAAATAAACAAATAACCTATTACTTTTGCTAGCAGGCTGGGAGCTTATACAGTGGTCTTCATCACACAGCGATCGTAAATGTAAATCAAAGGACTGCCGTTTTGATTAAAAATTTGTATAAATGATCATGCACTCCCCCACACCGGTGATCGGTGAAAGCCAAGTTCATATGCGATGATCAAATAAGGAAGTCTGTTATCTTCGCCAAACACTTGCAGAACAAATATAGCCTATAGTTTAAAGTTACGTTTTAAGGCAATTATTTTAAGATACCTTGGAAAAAATACAGAGGTCCAGGTCGACTGTGGCTACGACTATAGGCTAGGATATGTGTAGCTACAGTAAGCAGCAAAGCAAAAATGATTGCTTTGTTAATATGTTAAAGTTGTGCAACGCACAGGTCAACAGGTCAGCTCTTCCCTGTTTTTGACGTGTTCTGTAGCCTGGCATTCAGTCCACAACTGCCTACGTTTAAAAGGAACTGTAAACATTACAACGAATTGAAGGCAGCCTTGCAATCACCTCACGCCGCTTATGTGCACATGATAATTCAACCACGGCAAAAACTTAAATAAAAAACGTATATGTATCCAGAGATTTTAGACATAGGCCTACTCTCCGAAATACATTTATAAAAACATATAATATATGTCTGAGAAAATAATGGTAAATGATATTGCCTAATAACTGTCAATTCAGCATTTTTAACCTGCTAGGTAGCCTAAAGCTCAGCTCCTATGCGCAATTTAATCCCTGGTTACACCAATATGAGACGCCAGCCTGATTTACTGCTCCTGTGACTGGAACAGGCTGCTCGCTTAATGACTGACGTGCTTTGCATGAGTGGAGCGCTTCTGCAGCCTTTAACGGAGATCCAGACTGTCACAGTGTTTCTCTGTGCAGGACCAGCTGGTCTCTGATGCTGGGAGACTTGAGTGGAACCATTGCTTGGTTTGGCCACACCTGAGGAGCAGACCAAGTCCAGCAGTGGTGCAGTGGGTGGAGCAGGGCAACAGCAGACTCATACATCACTGGTTCAAACCTCGCTCCTCACCAAGGTGTCAAGGTGTCCTTGAGCAAGACACCTGACCCTAACTGCTCCTGGTGGTCATGGGTCTCCTTGCATGGCAAACGCCACCATCGGTGTGTGTGAATGTGTGTGTGTGTGAATGGTGAATGTGAGACTACCCTGTACAGCACTTTCAGTGGCCGGAGCTTAGAAAAGCATGTCCAGTCCATTTACCAAGCACTCGAGTTATGCCCCATGTTCCAGCTGCACATCCATGAACACGGTCTGGCAGTGTGGAAGAAGCATGTGATCGCTGGATCGGACGGAGTTTGTGTCGTTCAGCTGCACTCACCTTTGACCCCTGGAATGACCAGAAGGAAAAACAAGGTGGTTGAACAATGTTTGGGGAAACCGGGCAGGTTCTGATGGGCCGGTCGTGTTGGAGAGGTCAGTGGTCACGGGTCACAGCAGGAAGCCGTCCTGCGTCAAGACTGTGTGTGTGTGTGTGTGTGGACTATACCTGCCTCTCTGCCCTCTGGACTGACAGCTCACTGCCCCGTGCTCCGCCCAGCACAGGAGAGCTTCTGATTGGCCGATGGGTCATTAGCGCGTTTGAAATCGACGTCCTGATAATGAGATGGAGCCAAACGACTTCCTCTGTTTATTTTCTTTAAGCTGTCAGTGTGTGTGTGAGACTGTGTGTGTGTGTGTGTGTGTGTGTGTGTGAGAGACTGTGTGCATGTGTGTGTGTGTGTTGAGGCTGGCAGAGCTGTCGTTACAGCTGTCTAAATAAGAGAATCCACTTCCTGTAGGAAGAAAAGGGGGGGGGGGGTATGTCACAGAGTGCCCCTCCTCCTGGCTGGAGAAGGCAGGGACACAGGGAGCTCCTGGAGATCTGGAGGGCAGGGTGTGTATGTGTGTGTGTAATAGAATTGCAGCTAGCAATAGCAGCCCCCCACCCCCCCTTCCCCCTTCTCACAAACACACACACATACATATACACACACATTCAAACTAAATACCACACAACAAAATTAACCGGTTTTCATTCATCAGCTCAGTTTTGGAGGTATAAGCGTCGGCCATCTTGATTGGCGATATCCAATAACCTGATCCCTCCCCTATCGCCTGTGTGGCCCTGTGGGAAACCCCCTATGCAGCCTGTGATCTCACCTGCGGCAGCGGTAACCTGAGCAGGCTGAAGGTCTGTGTGATTTGCCAGCGCTGTCGAGCTGACATCAGCCTGATTTGATGGCAGTTGCTGCAGTTTCCTCGCCTTCAAAATAGGGGATTTGCTGCTGTCAACAACAGAAATCCTACACTTTAATCCAAACTTAAGGAACATTTGTTGTGCTTTTTCAGCAGGAAATCTGAGATAAATTTTCACCTAATTTCTACTCCGCTGATAAGACAAGCATGTCTTATTAAGACAAACATGTCTTTGTTAGTGTTTTTCACTTGGACACATTTGTCTGTGGCTTTTTCTGCCTTTGTTTGTGAGGAGCTCCAGTAATGATCTGCTGCTTAATATCACTTTGGGAGCACGTGTCATGCTAAGCACTGCTGTGATGAAGCTGCCCATTAAACCTATTGGCTGCAGGAGAGCCTTCCTAATGAATTCCACAAAGCCAGGCGCATGGAGTCAGGCTGGAGCCCGTAATGAAGCAGAGATGCTATGGCCTGTAGCTGTACACAGCTGAGCGTAGCTGAACACAGCTGAACACAGCGGAGCGTAGCTGAACACAGTTGAACACAGCTGAACACAGCTGAACACAGCGGAGCGTAGCTGAACACAGCGGAGCGTATCTGAATTGATCATAATAATCATAACCTGGAGTGGAATTCTTTACCTTGGCCCCTCCCGCTGCACACCCACACACCTGTAGTAGCAGCTAGCTACATGGTACACCTGTGTAGCAGCAGCTAGCTACATGGTACACCTGTGTAGCAGCAGCTAGCTACATGGTACACCTGTGTAGCAGCAGCTAGCAACATGGTACACATGTAGCAGCAGCTAGCAACATGGTACACCTGTGTAGCTGCAGCTAGCAACATGGTACACCTGTGGAGAGAGAGGGGAGAGAGAGAGGGTTATATTGATAGCTTCCTGTTGTTAGCTTCCTGTTGAAAGCATTTAATTTATGACTAAAGGGTTCAAAACTGTGTGTGTGCATGTGTGCGTGTGTGTGCGCGAGTGTGTGTGTGTGTGCGTGCATGTGCGTGGAGGGGATTTAGGAGGACCTCCAGCAAAACAGGCACGTTGACAAGGGTTCTCTGAGTGGGTTAGGCTGAGACCCAGGGTGACTGGCACCGTGCCAGCTGACCAGAAATACTGTAACTGTCCCCTCTCTCTCTCTCTCTCTGCACTTCTCTCTCTCTCTCTCTCTCTCTGTCTTTCTGTCTGTCTGTCTGTCTGTCTGTCTGTCTGTGTCTCTCTCTCTCTCTCTCTCTCTCTCTCGCTCTCTCTCTCTCTCTGTATGTCTGTCTCTCCCTCTTCCCCCTCTATGTCTCTTGTCCGGTTCTCTCTGCTCAGAGGCAGACAACCTCCATCTAGGGGGAGGTCCTCCTCTGAACTGAACCAGGAGCACAAGCTCAGCGGAGACCCTGGAGAGGATGGCTGAAGATCCTGGCAGGAAGCCCAAGCAGGAAGCCAGTCGTGGGGAGTGGGGGAAGAGGGGAATGCAGGAAAATATAAATAAAGGCAAATTCATAAATAAACAGTTATATAAACCATTAGAAGCACGTTGCAATGTTTGCAGCACTCGGAAGGGAAAGAAACAAGATCCACAGATAAATCATAGCTGCACTTCTCATGAAACTATGTTTGCTTTCCGATCGGTTTACTCCAATGTATAATTTTCCCATAACTCCTCTGTGACAAGCTCTGGGTTCTTGGAACTTTTCATCTCAAAAGTAGAAATCAAATGTTCCATGATTAATTCATTTCCCTCTCCAACACCATGTGGCAGGCTTAGACACTTAATGCAGGGTTTATTTTTAGGGAAATGTATTACCTTCATAACCTTTAAAGCTTTTCATGCACACAAAATTGTTAGTATGTGTGTGTGTGTGCATGTGTGTGCATGTGTGTGTGCATGCATGTGTGGGTGCGTGCATGTGTGTGTGTGTGCATGTGTGTGCATGCATGTGTGGGTGCGTGCATGTGTGTGTGTGTGCATGTGCATGCTAGCATAGTGTTAGCATTAGCATCTCATAGTGGCCGTGGTGCTAGCATAGTGTTAGCATTAGTATCTCATAGTGACCGTGGTGCTAGCATAGTGCTAGCATTAGCATCTCATAGTGGCCGTGGTGCTAGCATAGTGTTAGCATTAGTATCTCATAGTGGCCGTGGTGCTAGCATAGTGTTAGCATTAGCATCCCATAGTGACTAGTAGCATGTGTCTCACCACATTGCCCTTCACTCTCCCTCCCAGAGGGAGGAGGAGTGGGCAGGGGTGTGGACCCTGGACAGGGAGGTCCTAGCTCAGGTGAGCAAAGCCCTGAACACACTCCTTACTCCAAGCGACTAGCAGCGATGTAGCGGTGAGAGGCGATGAGAGACAATGGAACGTCAGTGAGGTTCAGCGACTTGAAGCGGCTAAATAATGGTCAGCGATGCAAAGTGGGCGGGCACTCAGAGGGTTACCTAGGAAACCAGAGCCTGGAATGTAAGCAAGCAATCACTTTTCAGCTACAAAGCGAAGTGCGTCGAGCGGATCGCTTGTCTGTGTGTCCGTGAGCTTAAAAGCTCAGTGCTGCATCACCTCAAGCAGTACAGCAGGGCCCTGCTCATCACCCACACCTTGTCTGACTCCCAGAACCATGTCTGACTCCCAGTCTGACTCCCAGAACCATATCTGACTCCCAGAACCACGTCTGACTCCCAGAACCATGTCTGACTCCCAGTCTGACTCCCAGAACCATATCTGACTCCCAGAACCACGTCTGACTCCCAGTCTGACTCCCAGAACCACGTCTGACTCCCAGAACCACGTCTGACTCCCAGCCTGACTCCCAGCCTGACTCCCAGTCTGACTCCCAGCATGGCACTGTGTCATGAGGACTGCACTGAGCCCACATCTGTGCGTACTGTTCGGCCATGCTGAGGCATTGCCATGGCACTGTGGTGTGACATCATGCTATGACGTCACATGACCAAACCTTAAACACCACAGGTTATAAAACATGCTTTTCGTGATTATTCCTTAGCTGTTCTGTTAGACAGACACTTGTGAAACATAACAGCTTGGTTTCCCGTACAGCGATTAAGCCTAGTCCTAGACTTAGAATTGTTTTCAATGGAGACTTTAAGTCTAACAAGTGTTATGCCAGGTACACACTAGACCAGGGGTGGGCAATCCTGGTCCTGGAGGGCCGGTGCCCTGCATGGTTTAGGTGTCTCCCTGCTCCAGCACACCTGATTCAAATGAATGGGTCGTTGGAAGCCTGCTAACGAACCCATTCATTTGAATCAGGTGTGTTGGAGCAGGGAGACTTCTAAAACATGCATGGCCCTCCAGGACCAGGATTGCCCACCCCTGCACTAGACGGTCCTCCCAAACCTAACGACAGATCAAAATGTTTTACGGTTCTGATCTTTATGTGTGAGGAGGGCAACGGTTGGCCAAAACAGCCCAGTCCAGTATTCCAAAACCGGAAATCTTGCAAGTCTCCTGTGACAAACAATGTAACTTTAGTGTAAACAAACATGAAAACGAGCTTTCGCAAACGTTTCTTCAGAACGTTATGAAAACAAAGCTGAAATCACAAAAAAAGTGTGAAAATCATATCCCTCGCTACAATAGGAATAAAATACACAATTCACCTTTTGCCGCTATGACTTCTGTTGTGATTACTTGCGTGATTATTGTTGGCTTTAAAACAGTGGAGCTCTCAATTGGCTATCGTCGTTCCCACGTGACCATCAGCTGCCTGCCTACTTGGCTGTTCCCCCACACTACAGGATTGTGTATTGTAACCATGGAACATACAGTATATACTGTAGATATAATAATAATAATATCATATTTGCGATGTCGGAGAGGTGAGGCTCCACTCTTAACGTACCCCACACCCCAGGATAATCAATCGGTAGGGCGATCAACACATCGGGCCATAGCTGACTGGCTTCTGAAAGAAATAAATAAGGAGAAATAAGGCACAGAATCTGGTATCTTGTAATGTGTGCCCGGCATAAATCCCTGTGTGTGGAACCGGGCCAACATCTAGTCTCTTGACTAGAGGATGTAGGATGGTCCAGACCAGGACAGCTGCACCAGGCTAACAACTAAACGTAGTTAGCAAAGTGGTTGTAGTGTAGCTGATGAATGAAAGCTAACATAAGCTCTGTTATTTTTCCCACTAATAACAAAAACATCAGTATTGACCCTGGGATCAGCATCAGCTGCTGTCTAAACAGAGACAGGTATTCCTTCACTATCTACCACACTGTACAAGCCAGACTCAGCTCATAATCGCCATCTAATGCTGCAACCATGTCTGTAGTGGCTTTAAAATCAACGCCATGAATCACTTCCAGATGAACTCTGTCAGAAGCAATTATGTGGGCTGCTTATTCTACCTAGAAGGACCACTTTCATTCCAGGGCCCAGTTACAATCCAATATTGTAATTAGCTTACATTATTCCATCTGCTCAAGAGTCCCCCTGTGTTATTGATCATGTGTTACCAGTTCAACAGATCCTGACTTCCAGTCTGAGTGGGAGTCCATTGACAGGCCAGTGCATTGATCACTTTCACCTTTCACCTATAGCTAAGAGCTTTAAAAACTAAATGGTTTTTTCTGGGTTTCTCTCGCAGGAATGCTCCCCGATGCACCCAGGTCAAAACACACTGTAGATATTTTTGGCGTTGCTAAGGGAACATTTCCTGAAAGGCGATCATTAGCAAACAAGGGCTCCTTGTGAGCTAACGACAGATAAATTGATAGGTGTTCCTCTGGCGGTTTAGCCTGTCCTCTCCTAAAGCATGCCAAGCATAAGTGCTGCACGTAGGACATTCTATGATGTTGTGCCTGCTGCCAGCTGCGGTAACGAGGGCACATGTGCCAACCCTTAAAGAGTTCTCCTCTGATGTGTGGCAGCGGGCAGACTGAGAGTGGCAGGGCTCACACCCCTGGGCCGTTAGCCCCGGGCAGGGGGCTGAGGCCCTCCTAAAAGACCCCTGCATCTGTTTTGCGTTTCACCGTCATAAATATGTAGTGTATATGAATACATATTTACAGTATATACTATATCTGTCATAGCAGACAGATGGCTGTCTAATGCTATTAAGCTGATGCTTTTTAGATCCATGCAGGCCGTCCACAAAGGACATGCTTGGTGGGCCTCCTATCTGTCATAAAATGAGAAATGTGGCTGCTAGTTATAAAAGAAAAATATGTATGTATTTGCTTCTATATGCAATTATATCAGTAATATATGTGTGCACGTGCATTAGGCTAAGTTTGCATACTCAAAAATGTGATATATTAGGCAACCACACATGTAATAAACACAGAGTAGTGGGGGGTGCACCCCTGCCCCTAACTGGACGGTGCGTTGGCCGATCTTACACCCGGTGGAGCGCGGGAAGTGTCTTTGTGCTAGTGTCAATATTACTTAGTGGACCTTTAATACACTAACGTGGATATAGTCTAAGGGGGAATATTACTTATTCCTTTATTACCCATCCTTAAGGCCCCCAACAATCCCAATCTCCTGACAGAAGTCAGCCCCGCAGCTTTTGACTAGCGGGGGGGGGGGGGGGGGGGGGGGGGGGGGGGGGGGGGGGGGGGGGGGGGGGGGGGGGGGGGGGGGGGGG